>BQNB010005424.1:11190-102280 GCA_026074375.1 Tanacetum coccineum | reverse complement strand
GAATCAAAACAGATAAAGGAACTGAATTTGTTAATCAAACTTTGCGTGAATATTATGAGAAGGTTGGCATCTCTCATGAAACATCTGTTGCTCGCTCTCCACAGCAAAATGGTGTCGTTGAAAGACGTAATCGTACGCTAATTGAAGTTGCCCGCACAATGTTGATTTATGCAAAAGCTCCGTTATTTTTATGGGCAGAAGCAGTTGCTGCCGCATGTTATACCCAAAATCGTTCCATCATACGTCTTCGTCACGGCATAACACCATATGAGCTTTTACATGACAAACTTCTTGACTTATCGTTTTTCCACGTAATTGGTGCACTCTGCTATAAGACAAATGATAGTGAGAACTTAGGTAAGTTACAACCGAAAGCTGATATTGGTATTTTCATTGGCTATGCACCCACAAAGAAAGCATTTTGAATTTACAACCGACGTACCAGACGAATCATCGAAACAATTCATGTAGATTTTGATGAGCTGATAGCGATGGCTTCTAAACACAGCAGTTCAGGACCCGCACTTCATGAAATAACTCATGCAACAATTAGTTCAGGACTCGTGCCAAACCCTCCTCCTTCAACACCATTTGTACCACCTTCAAGAACTGATTGGGATCTTTTGTTTCAACCACTGTTTGATGAATTACTAACTCCTCTACCTAGTGTTGATCTTTCAGCCCCTGAATTATTACTCCAATTGCTGAAGTAGTAGCTCCAGAACCCGCAGCATCAACCGGTTCACCTTCCTCAACAACTGTTGACCAAGATGCACCATCATCTAGTAACTCACAAACTTCACCCAAAACTTAATCTCCTGTCATTTCTATCGATTTTGAAGAAGAGAATCATGACTTAGATGTTGCACACATAAATAACGATCCATTCTTTGGCATTCTAATTCCAAAAAACGACTCTGAAGCATCGTCTTCTTCGGGCGTTATTCCCACCATTGTGCACTGCTGATCCTAACTCATAACATGTTACCAAATAGACTAAGGATCATCCTTTAGACAACATCATCGGTGAACTCGAAAGATCTGTTTCCACAAGACTCCAACTCCATGAACAAGCTTTATTTTGTTACTATGATACTTTTCTCTCATCAGTTGAACCTAAGACCTATAAAGATGCATTAACTCAATCATGTTGGATTGAAGCAATGCAAGAGGAGCTTAATGAATTTGAACATCTTGAAGTCCGAGAACTCGTTTCTCGTCTAGATAAAGTGATGGTCATTACTTTAAAATGGATCTATAAGGTGAAACCTAATGAATTAGGAGGAATTTTGAAAAATAAGGCTCTATTGGTTGCTTATGGTTACCGTCATGAAGAGGAAATTGATTTTGAGGAATCTTTTGCTCTTGTGGCTAGACTTGATGCTATTTGAATATTCATTGCATTTGCTGCTCACATGAATATGATCGTCTACCAAATAGATGTAAAGACGGCATTCTTAAACGACATTCTGCACGAAAAAGTTTATGTTAGCCAATCAGACGAGTTTGTGGATAAAGACAATTCGAATCATGTGTACAAGCTTAAGAAGGCTCTTATGGGTTGAAACAAGCTCCTCGCGCGTAGTATGATCTATTGTTAAAGTTTCTACTCTCTCAGGAATTCTCTAAAGGAACCGTGGATCCCACATTGTTCATCATAAGACAAGGCAAAGATAATCTCCTAGTACAAATCTATGTTGATGATATAATCTTTGTGTCTACTACACCTGAATTATGTGACCAATTTTCAAAAATAATGTGTTCAAAGTTTAAGATGTCGATGATGGGCAAAATATCATTTTTTCTAGGACTACAAATTTTACAAAGTCCTAGAGGCATCTTTATAAACCAGTCTAAATACGCTCTAGAATCTTTGAAAAAAATATGGTATGGAATCTAGTGACCCCGTGGATACTCATATGGTGGAGAAATCCAAACTGGATGAAGATACACAAGGGAAAGCCGTTGACCCTACACACTATCATGGAATGGTGGGCACCCTTATGTATCTCATAACTAGTAGACCATACCTTACATTTTTTGTATGCATGTGTGCCCGGTATCAAGCAAAGCCTACCGAAAAGCACTTACATGCTATAAAAAGAACCTTTAAATACCTAAGAGGAACCATTAATAGGGGACTCTGGTATCCAAAGGATTCTTCTATTGCTCTAACAGCTTATGCAGACGCTGATCACGCGGGTTACCAAGATACTAAACGAAGTACATCTGAATATATGCAATTATTAGGAGACGGACTTGTTAACTAGTCATCAAAAAGGCAGAAAAGCGCTACGATATCCAGTACGAAAGCTGAATATATAGCCTTGTCAGACTGTTGTGCTCAAGTCCTTTGGATAAGATCACAGCTTACCGACTATGGCCTTGGATTCAATAAAATTCCAATGTACTGTGATAACAAAAGCGCTATTGCCTTATGCTGCGACAATGTTCAACATTCTCGATCAAAACATATTGACATCAAATTCCACTTCATAAAAGTGCAAGTTAAAAATAGAGTAGTAGAGCTTTACTTTGTCAATACGGAGTATCAGCTGGCGGACATCTTCACTAAAGCCCTTGGCAGAGAAAGAATTGAATTTCTTATCAACAAGCTGAGAATGCGAAGTTTTACGCCGGAGACCCTGAAACAATTGCCAGATGAAGCAGAAGAATAGTGGTGGTACCTATTCAAATATCCTGTATATAATATGTATATATATTAAAAACCAGAAAACCAAACAGATTTTTCATTTTTAGAAAACTTTTATAAAAACAAAATACAAAATATAAAATCTTTAAAAACCAAAGAAAAAATTAAAAAATGAGAAAAATATAAAAAGAGGTAATAATGGCATGTCTTCTGAAAATCGATAATATTTACGGTCTTAGAAATGTCACTTAATAATGATACGAGGCTATAAATGAAGTTCGAGCAGAAGTTTAAAAGTTTTCAAAACATGCCAAAAATGGCTTGCTATTATTTCAGATAGCAACCCGGTCATCATCTTAAAGGCAAGTATTTCAATACGAAAACTTAACCTCTCAACGGGAATTTATTCTCGGGCATGGTCTACTTTATGACCATGCAAAGGCTTGTGTTTACTTTGCAACACAACCCGTGCTTCCTATATACCATAAGTGTACGGTGGTCAGTGGTTATGTGTTTAAAAAAAGAGAAATCTTAATTCATGTGTTTTGATTTTCAAAAATAAAAAAAATTAAGTCATCAAAAAATGCTTTTCAAATACATATCGACTTCTCAAACAACGACTCACTCTTTAAATAGGAAAATGGGTCATTGTTTGACAGGGAAAAATGTCAAGTCTTCTTCAAAATAAAAATGCGATTAAAGAAAAAAGTGTTATTATAACAATAATGGAATAACATTCTTAGGAAATTAATTATGTTAGCATATATTTGCCATATAAGTTATGTGTTTATGCCTTTAAGGGAGTAAAGCGCGAATAAATTGTGTGTGGTTTTTATTTTTTTTTTTATATTTTTTTTCTTTTTTAGATTTAGGTTTTTGTGTTAGTATGCTAGTCTTAAAAACTAACAAGGACTAAAATTTGTATCCCTGTGGTTAACTTAGAATGCCTAAATAAACTTATATTTGATAAGTGGAAAAGATTTCAAACATTAGGGGGGTAGATGTGTCAAAAACAATAATTGTTTTATAACACCCACCCACCCCGATCGTTCTTACACACCAACACACACTTAAGAACTTATTTTTTTTCCTCCCACGCACTCATTCGAATCGCCATTACTCGTTTTCCTTTTCCAGTCGTTATCACGCTTAAGGTACAACTAAAAACTTGTTCTACACATCCTGTACATCTTATACCTTGAAGGAATTGTGATTTCATCCATTTTTGAACACGAAAACCCTAATTTTTTTAATTAAGGTTTCTCAAAATCAAATGTGCATAAATCTTCAAATTGTGTTGAGGTTTTGATACATAGGTGGTAGAAGACTCGTAGTCATTTGGTAAAAGATAACATAGAATGATTTATGATCAAATTTTAAGTGCGAAAATATGGTTTTTTTTTTATTTAATGTATAAATGTTGTGTTTTTTGTGCTAAGAATCTAGATTACTAATCTTGAATGTTGTTTGAGTGTCCAATTATCATATCCTTGTTTATATCAAATCTTGAATGCATGCTTATTGTTGTATGTTGAAATACTCGGATGAAGGTTCAATCATTTCTTTTGTTGTTCTTGTGGGAATTTCTGTGAAATGTGTGCTTGATGAAGTTGTGTTTTACATGCTAAAAACGCTAAGTGAGTACTCTCTTAATGTTAAAAAACATTCCATGTTTTTATGAATATTTATGAGAGAACCCGAAACTAACCAGTTTCCTGGAGTAAACCGAACAACTTGTTCCCTTTGAGAACCGAACAACTAGTTTTCCCTTTAGGAACCGAACAACTTATTCCCTTTGAGAACCGAACAACTAGTTTTCCCTTTAGGAACCGAACAACTTGTTCCCTTTGAGAACCGAACAACTAGTTTTCCCTTTGAGAACCGAACAACTAGTTCCCTTTGAGATCCGAACAACTTGTTTTGTCCTTTAAGAACCGAACAACTAGTTTTTTTCTTTGGAACCGAACAACTAGAGGAACCGAACAACTAGTTTTTTTTCTTAAGGAACCGAACAACTAGTTTTTCTTAAGGAACCAAACAACTGATTTTTCTTAAGGAACCAAACAACTGATTTTTCTTTAGGAACCAAACTATTAAGTCAAGTTAGTAAACGGCTTATCTCTCAAGACCAAAAACACTTAAGATCAAGTTTCCAACTAGAAGGCAATTTAAAACCTAATTTAGGGAATTAATTAAAATTGGTTAATTATGATCTCTAATCAAGTTAAACTGGCTTAATTGCAAGGTAAAACAAGGTTAACTAAAATTAGGCTTAGGATATCAAAATTCTCTACCTAGTTAGAAAGATCTCGATTCCTAAATAGTCAAAGAAGTTTCCTTAATTCCTTAAGCATTTTTGTCAATCTAAGTTGTCATTTAAAGGAATATATCTTAAAAAGTGCTAAAAGTCTTAGAGTGCCCTATCCTTAAGAAATTTTCGCATCATGAAACAACTCAAAGTGCTCAATTGAAAGGTCTCTATAGTGTATTGTCCAAACATAAACTGTATTGATCCTTTCTTAGCAGAATCATAGATACCACAAAAGCTCAGCAAAAGGCTTTGGATGATTATTTAGTCGCTCCTGCTAACCGTCTTCAGATAGGGAAATGCAATCTCTGACTAAGCTCCACTCTCAAATCCAAGGAACCTACTCTTCAAGTGGTATTAGACGCTCTGAAACTCACTTCCTTCTATAAAGCATTTGAGATCACTGCTGGTGTACCAGAAATCTACATGTAAGAGTTCTGGGTCACTACCTCTAGACATCATTCTTCACTTCATTTCAAGATGAACGACAAAAGCCATATTGTTAACGTTGACAACTTTAAAGATATGCTCCAGATTTACCCTAAACTCCCAGGTTAGAAATTTAAAGATCCTCCATTTGAAGAGGAAATTCTATCTTTTATTAGAGATCTTGGACACACCGGTGAGATAAAGGTATTATCTGATGTCAATGTTAATCACATGCATCAACCATGGAGATCATTTGCTGCTATCATCAATAAGTGTCTAAGTGAAAAAACTATTGCTCTGTAAAGTCTTTGCTTATCACGTGCTTAAATCCTTTAGGGCATGTATCATAACAAGAAATTTATATGTCTACCTACTGTGTGAAAGACTTGGTGTAACAAGTAGAGAACAAGAACTCTAAAAGAACAAAGACATTGTATATCTATGTTCACCAAGTCATTGGTAGACTACTTCATGGCAAAGGCTCATCAATACCAAGGATAAACAAGATTTTTGGCACACTGCAAGGGATGACTCCATTGTTCACCACAATAAAAGTTATCTCTAAACACAGGACAACACAGATATACGGTGTTATTCTCCCTCAGCACTTAACCAACCAAGCCATGTTGGAGTCCAAAGCTTACAAGACTTATGATGCTTATGCTACTGGTGAGAAGATTCCAAAACCTAAATATGTAAAGAATAAAGCTGATCCTGAATCATCTCCCAAGAAGAAGTCTGCTCAAGCTTCTACAAGAAAAAGACTCAAAGCTACAGCTAAGGTGGCTAAATCAGGAAAGAAGAAGCAACCTGCTCAAGGATTAGAGACTTTATCAGAAATTGCATTGTCTGACGCTTAACAAATGAAACTTGTCACCAAAAGGAGCAAGACATAATTCCACAGCTCTCACGCTAGCGGTTCATGTGTAGATGAAGGAACTGGTGTCTTACCAGGGGTTCCCGATGGTTAAACACCTAAACAAAATAAAATTTTATTTTGGGATCTAAAGATGAGGCATATTTCTGGAAGTCAGTGATGAAGACAATAAGATGAAGCAAACTGAGTGAAAATATGATGATCTAGATGATGACAATGATGATAAAAAAGAATGATGCTGGTCAAGATTATGAAAATAAACAAACCGCATCAACAAGATGAGATGACATTCGTTATCCCAAGTTCCTCCATCAAGATGTAGCAAAAGACCAAGATGAAGAAGATAAAGAAGAAGAGGGTTCAGATCTGAGGGTTCAAACACCTTCACATTTTGAATCCACTGATGATGAAACATATGATGAAGTAACTTAAGGCAACAATGTTGAGGAAGAAGAGCTAGATGAAGATGAGACAAATGAAGAAGAAGTGAATGAATTATACAGGGACATGAATGTCAATCTGGAAGGAAGAGATACTAAAATGACAGATGCCTTATTAGCTAATGTTTAAACTATTCAAGTCATAAAAGATACTCATATGATAATAACAGTTGTCACTCCTAAAGTTTAATAGCAGAGTTCTTCGGTATCATCAGGCTTCATCTCCCAACATCTCCAACCCTAATCCCAAGTACAGTATTGACCCATTCTTAATATGAAAACTGAGTCAACTTCTCTGGTAGATGTTCCCGTCACTACAATTTGAAATACATCCATCATCTGTAACAACACTTCCTCTACCACCCATTCCTCACATTCAACCTCACCACAAACACGTGTTTCAACACCAACAATAGTTCAAGTACCTCTTTACAAATCTTCAACCTTTGGTTCCTCTTCAAGTTGAAGATAGAGTAAAAGCTTGGAAGACAACTTCTAGACTTTAACTAACAAACTATTTGCTAAAGTGTTTCATTAATTCCCGGTATTGGATGACACGTACCTTGCCAACAGATAATAAAGCCGTAAAAACAAGTTGTGCAACTAAGAAATCTAACAAAGACTTAAACGAAGCTCAAGCTGACAATGGAAAAAAAAAAAAAAGACTTCACAATTAATAAAATTATGAAAATAATGAGAAAATCATCAAGAGCAAGTCAAGGACAAGTAGAAGAGCAAGTCCTCTAAGATTTGCTGAGAATAAGAAGTTAGTAAATGACCAACTTGAAGCTGAAGTTCTGATTCGTTCATCCAATGAAGCTAAGACATCCCATGCTGTAGCAGCTAACCTATCTGAACTTGAGCTGAAGAAGATTCTCATAGATAAAATGGAGAATAACAAATCAATTCACCGATCAGTTCAATAGGAGAATCTCTATAAATCATTGGTTGACGCTTATGAAACTGACAAAGACATCCTTGAAACATATGGAGATACTGTCACACTTAAAAGACGTCAAGATGATGAGGATGAAGACGAAGAACCCTCCGCTAGATCAAACCGGGGGTCCAAGAGAAGAAGAGCTGAAAAAGAACCTGAGTCAACTAGTGCACCAAAAGAGAAGACTTCTAAGACACGTGAAGGAAACTAGAAAGGGGGGGGGTTGAATAGTTACCGGTTAATTAGCGTTTTAAAACTTTGTTTATAAAAATGTTTGATTCGAGTTGTATGTTTTAATCAATCAACAATATAATCACAAGAAAAAAAAAAAAAATAAAAAAAAAAAAAAAAAAAAAAACAATAAACTATCTAATAAATAAACTAAAATAAACAAAACAATATAAAGAGATAAAGGAAAGAACGATCAAACCAAGACACCAAGATTTATATTGGTTCGGCTACGAAGCTCCTTTTCGGCCTACTCCACTCCCCGAGTATCTGACTCAAGATTTCACTATGTCAACAAGCTCCCATTTAGGCGAGAAAACCGTTTACATGTCGCTTACTTTCTTTTCTGACACTAAGCTAGATGTCGAGTCTTAATCTTAGCTAGAACCAATCTAAGACTTCACTAAGTCTTTATACACTCACAAGATATATACTCTTGGATTGACACATAATCTAATTCACACAAATACATAATTTACACTATTAGATCTACACACAATGCCAATTTTCCACAACACAACAAATAAATATAATAAGAATTGTGATCTTGAGAGGAGGAAAGAGAACATTTGATAACAATTCGTTCTAGATGAAAATACGATTGTTATTCTCTTTGGCAACTTGATTAGAGAAGGAGGAAGAGGGAATTATCATTGAAACAATACAAGTATGTTAGTGATCAAGATATGTGTTTTAGAAAGAAAGAAAGAAGAGAGAAAAGTAGATCTGTTTTTCAGATGGGGTGGCCCAATATTTATAGGAGACAAAAAGAGCCGTTACTCTGCTGGCGGTCCCGGGTGGTCCCAATAGTTAGGGGTCGCCAGCCTATAAGGAGGGCCTCCTTAGAGTACGCTCCTCTTTTTGTATTTTTAGTGGGGAAGGTGTTATATGTTTTGAAACCTTCCATTTTGGGGGAAAAAATCTGATTTCAAATTTATTGTTTTAATAAAACATTTCTTTTATGAATAAATATTTTGTGTATATATATTTTTGTAAATACACTTTTGTAGAATGTTAAGGTTAAGAAAAATATTTTTCTTGATCACTAAACATGTTTAAATGATTTGTTATCCATACTTAAGTGATTAATCTTATGAAATAGAATTTTACGATAGTAATTTGTAAACGTTTAATTTTATTGTAAACGTTTTTACATTTTTTTGTATTAACAAAGACATGAGAGGTCGAAAAATATTAATAATGTTTTTAGATCATTATTTGTAATTAACCAACTGGCAAGTCCTAAAGAAGGGTCCAATCTTATCAAAAGGTCAACTGGCAAGTCTGGCTTCAAGCAGGCGGGAACTAAAAAAAAACAATACACGCTGACGACGGACTTAGAAGAACCCGCACATCAGGAAGTTCGATACAGGATTTACTTAATTCAACCAGTTGAACGATACCAACTCAACATCCTGATGGTTTTATAGAAACCAGCAAAACCTGCAACTCCCGATCGTGATTGGAACCAGCTTTTTGCCTGCAGCTCATGGACATTCACATTGGATCAGTAATTTGGCTCGGAAAGAAGATCCACGTGAGTTGTTTAATGAGCTGATGGATACTCCTCAAGACTTATTAGCATTTGTGTTGAATTGGCTCAAAGTTGATACCCTGACTCTAGAATTATTAACTGGTCTAACATTCAAATCAATGATAAGGTTTCGTTGCAAGAGTTCTGGTGACCTTTAATACTTCCTGAAGAAGATGCTGCACAGCAACTACTGATCAACTAGACTGGAACAACCCCGAAGGACGGCAATATCCACATGATATGCGCAAGCCCTTACCATTGATACCTAATTCACGAGGTCATCAAGTAATACCTTTTGATCACTTCATCAACAACGACCTTGCGTATCTAAGTGATGGTGTCTCAAGCCGAACTTATGCAACTTCAGTGACGAAGACAAAGGCTGCAGATTATGGACACATCAAATGGATTGAATACTTGGTCCCAAACACCATGTGGAGTCAAGTGCCAATTGTCTACAACAAACATGCACTCTGGGGTATCTCTCACTAGGGGCGAAAACGTCAACAATTCTATAGATACGCAGTCAACAGGGAATCTGCTCATATTGTCTACTCCAGAAATAAAATCATTAGAATTAAGAAGCTTATGATTGTCGAATGGCACAATTACAAACATTTGGAATGGATCACTGTTCGTAGAGATGATGACAAGATGTACACATTCAAAGAGGGCGATTACAACAGACTTCGCCTTCAAGACATTGAAGACATGCTGCTTCTTCTTGTACAAGGAAAGCTGACAAATCTCAATATTGAGTAACGTCTAGCTTTGGGTATTTCATTATGAATGTTTACAAGAAGCACTGTCATTAGAAGGCGTGTGGAAGATCTTCAATTAGGGATTGAAAGTTACTAAAAGAAGCTCAACCTCACAAATCCAGATACTTACAGATCAGATCTCAAACGCAAGACACCATATACAACATACTCTAATCCCAAAGGATTCATATATCAGAATAAAGACAAGAAGAACAGATTAATGCGTATCGATAAACTCCACAAGTTTAGTGACGGTACTCTCAACGATGTTCGATCTGCTCTTGATGATACGTCTAAGAGAACCCGAGAAGTAATCTGCCACATACAACTGGAGAAAGTAGACAGGAAAAGCAGGAGCTATAATCCAGGCTATTGATAGACAGCTCAAGAATAGAAGGATAATGAGGAGCCTGGAAAAGTTCGTTGGTGGGAGATTGTATGGGGGAGACCTTCGGCTGCTGGAAAGGACCATATGATTTATCATATGATGTCCTCATCATAACAGGTCAAACCCAGTACATAATACAAACTTGTGAATTTGTATATATGTAGAGTAGACTTAATGGTGATAATAAGGAGTGCTCGAGTACAAAATTTTCAAGAATTTCTTAGTAAATTCAAAAAATTTCAAATCATTGTACTCAGCACTGTCTTATATACCCTCAAATATTAAGGGGGAGCATTAAAATGTTCCTGTTATATATTGTGTAACATTTTGTCCCCGAACGTTTAATCAATTGATATCCAAAATAGTAGGATTAACTTTGTAATAAGGGAGAAAATGTGATTAAACATGATTAAAATAGAACCTAATTTGTACTGAAATTGTGATCATATAAAATGGACTCAGTGCACTCCACACTTAGCCATGTACGACGATATCCGATGCTCATGTTAAGGGCAGCTTTTATGATAATGAAAAACTCTCAAAGTGAAAATCTTTTTGATATATATAACAAACACTTTGGATTGAACTTTTCCAATGGTTTGGGAAGGATATGATGAATACCCAAAAGACTGACCATGTACTTAAATTTATGGAGTTATAAGGTGGTTAGGCATAGGTATTCAAATCCCGGGGAGGGATTTACCCAGGGATATCTACTAGTTAGTGTAGAAGTCCTTAGGTATGATACAAAAGGAGTAAAAGTGAGAATAAAGGAATAGTGCCGACTGAGATGGAGCTAATACTGGAACAAACCCAACAAGGTATTAGTCATGAAGTCTCGGTAAGCGCTGAAGGGGTTAAAGAATGAAAAAGAATTGTAAGGATAAAGGGTGAAAAGAAAGAAGCCCTCCATACACTTAGGCAGAAACCGGGTCAATACATAAACTGTCGAAAACACTAAGTTGTTGTCTGACATTGAAGACAGTCATGGACCCAGTGACGCTATGCACAACTCTCCCCGACCACTCAAGGTCTCTTAACAAACTCTTGTTTCATTTCTCACAGAGATTACACGCATTTCTATCGACTTTCTCACTCCGAGTTAGTTGATATTGAAAAGGTGGCAGTCTGCTCCAGCCTCCGATCACTAAAATCAAAGTGCACTATTGAGTCTAGAGCCAAAAGAGATCATCCATAAATCTTATAGGACACTTGTCAAAATTATGCTTGATATCTCACATAATGTGAATAACAAGAAATATATTAAGAGTCCTACGCATTATCCTTGTGATTTTGCCAGAACATCCGAGTGATATAATTCACATTGAAGATGGAAATCCTGCTTGAGTCAACATCAAACAAGCTCATGGTAGGTGACTTATGTGATTCTATACGAATCAAACTTATGGCAACTGGAAAGAAATGATGGTGCGATTCTACAAGAATCAAACTTGTTCCAGGTTATGAATTGTTGATTGATGATGAACTTTTGAAATGATTAACACTCTCGATGTGTCACAAAATTACTTTAGCAAGTGACACGTCGATTGATTTTCAAATTGATTTTTCTATCTCAATCGGTGAGACAGTAACTCACTGGTTCACTCTTACCATGAAGTCTGCTTTGAGACGTTCTGGTAATGAGAACATGCTGAGTTTGATGAATCTAATGCAAATGTGTTAGAAAGATTCTATACTTCAGCTGGAAATCCTGTCAAGGAGATTCTTCTTAAATTGAATCTACCTGATCACAGGTCGATCCTCACGGATTCGAAGGTTACTCCAACCAAACACGGGCGAATGACAAAGCCATATTCGTCCCCCCGCTTTATTGCTAACTGTTTTAATGCAGGTTACTTAAAGATGGATGTGAAGGTACCTGATTCCAGCTGACTCACAAGATTCATAGCCACATGCTCGTACCCGACCGACAAACATAAAGACATCATGAAAGCTCAAGTACATGTTTCAAGACTTACGCTACTCTGATACCGTACGTCTTTCTTGAAGTGACGAAGTATTAAAGTCAAAGAATTTCAAAGAAGTTTTCGTCACTCTGATACCGAACGTCTTTCTCGAAATGACGAAGTGTTATAGTTAAAGAACCTCAAGAAAGATGCATTATTAAAGTTGTTCAAGATAACATATCAAGAAAGGTATGAGCATGTCGGTCCAGAAGTCACAAGTTCACAAGATGGCAAAGTTTACAAGATGGTGAAACGAGATTATGCTTGGTTGATGATCTCAAGGTGTTCAAGATCTCATATTCTCATTCAAGTAAAGATAAAGGAACAAGCTCAAGACCTAAAGTCTATGATCACTACATCAAATCACAAGTTAATGATTGAAGTTAAACGAGCTCAAGACTAAAGATAAAGCATGGTATGCTAGGTTTAAGTTTTTGTAAAATGGAGCGACCTCCCTTAAGGGGAGATTGTTAGGAATACGAAATTCCTAGGAAAGTGTCGGTCGCTTCCATAGATAACTGTCGTTAGCTCGTTAAGTAATTTTTGAAAACTTACATAGGTAGTTAGTCCAAGGCAAATGGATGAGTCCATTAAGCCAAGGCTCATCCACCCCTTGTAAGTATATAAACACCTCTCCATGCCTTGGAGAGGTGGTTGGTTGGTTGTATATCTCATTTTCACTTAATGCATTTTATGTTATCTACTTTCTCTCACTAAAAAATACATCCTTCCTCTCACTTTCTCTCTTTAGTTCTTGGTTCATATATCAAAGATTACTTGTATTCTACAATACTCACCAACAAATATGTGTTTTGTCTACATTGTGGTATATAAACTAGCATAGACTTCTTTCTTTAACCAATGTGGGATCAAACTAGCATAAACTAGCATACACAGCTCTTGTTGACCATTAGTCAACGTGAATGAAAAACTGCTAAACTATCTAACATAGATAATATTGATTTTTGGTACGTCTTAGTCACTCCTGACAAATTAAACGCAATGACATCATTTCATATGATATGAAAATTGACTCATTGAAAGACACTCAAACGATGGTCGGGCTAAGTGGGATGGGCCTAGTAATTATTTTTCGATACCGGTTGTGGGGAGATTTAAAGTCAATGGAAGTCGATTTTTTTATTTTTTGAATGAGTAACATGAAGTTTAACATAGTTGATAAGTCAAGAAGTTTGACGTCTCTAGCTTTCATACGGCTTACATGGCTTTCTAACGCCCAAATCGGATTTAGAAGTTCCATTGGTTTAAGTTTTAACATAAGAAACATTATTAGAAATGACTTGTAGAATTTTATAATCCGGTCTCTAGCATGTATAGTTGTTTGGAAACTCATAGATATCTAATCCAAGACTACTCTGTTGACGGGATAGAACTAAGCTCTCCGGATTCTTTAATTATGTCTTTAACAAGAATGGATCATGTATGATGAATAAACAAGCAAGATGGTCCGCGCGTTGCCGCGGGACATAATGTTTTGCGAATCGATTTCAAATGAATATTCAATGGGAATGTGTCTGCGCGTTGCGTTGGGGCAGATCGACTTATATACAACACATGTATTTTATTTCATTGAGCATTTTATTTGTCGTTAGGGCGAGTATATTATTTTTTACTTATTTGGTTAACAAAATATGTGGTATTCGTATTTATATAGTATGACATGCACCTGGAATTATATACTAAATGTGTTTACTTATTAAAGTTCATAAACGTTGATGGGGCTTGAAAGACCAAAACGGCGTCATTTATAAAGTGAACGACTTTTAGTATGTAGGTTATTTATATAATTTAAGCTTTCACAATATTGTACGTTTCTGACCCTTGTCATTTATTTTAAAGTTATTACGTAGTTTAAGGTGTGTTTTGAAAGTATATTTTTTTAAGTATATATTTTATAAATTTCAACATTTTTTATAAAATCGTACGTATGTCAGAAGAATTGCAATATTTGACTCGTTTTGTTCGCAATTCGAAGATCTTTTCGCAGGTGTATTTTTATTTGAATGAATCGGTATATATGTGCTATATATTTGATAAATAAAGTTTATTATATAAGAAAGTCGTGAATATTAAAAGTTGAGGGTACGTTTTGTAATTTTTTTGTTATTTTTATATTTATATTAAACTTCAACATTTTTTATAAAATCGTGCGTATGTCGGAAGCATTGCAATATTTGGCTCGTTTTGTTCGCAATTGGAAGATCTTTTCGCGGGTAATTTTTGATCTGAATGGATCGGTAGATGTGTGTTATAAATTTGATAAATAAACTTTATTATATAAGAAAGTCGTAAATATTAAAAGTTGAGGGTACGTTTTGTAAATTTATTATTATTTTTATATTTATATTAAACTTCAACATTTTTTATATAATCGTGCGTATGTCGGAAGCATTGCAATATTTGACTCGTTTTGTTCGCAATTGGAAGATCTTTCCATCGGTATTTTTTGAACTGAATGAATCGGTAGATGTGTGTTATATATTTGATAAATAAACTTTATTATATAAAAAAAGTCTTAAAAATTAAGGGTTCATTCTGTAAATAATTTTTTTCGATTTTTTATTTTATTTTCGCCTTGGGCTAATGGGCCGGTGGTGGGCTGAAATCTTTCGGTAGCGTAAAACGGCGTCGTTTTTTTCCCATCTTTATTCTTTAGTATATATAATAAAATAAAATGAAATAAAAAAAATTTAAGATTTTTTTTAACTAAATTAAAAATGGTTTTCATCAAAACATGCATGTTTGCTAGTTAAACTAAACAAAGCATAAAAGTTAACACTTGATGTAATTTTTCAAACACTTTATGTTAAGATAAACAAAGCAAAGACTTTGGAAAAACAACATTTTTCTAATCACATATAATTCATATACACTATTGTATATAAACTAGCAGCATTTTCTTCATTTAAACGATGTGGGATAAAAGATTGAAAGGAGGAATAAAAGCAGCTACTTATTATATACTTAAGTTGGTTCCTTTCATTTTCTTCATTAAATAATCGTAAACTTTAACTAATAATCCACAAAAGATAATCAAGTATACATGTTGGATAATCAAGTATCTTGTATAGCATAACGATCCAAATTGGCATCACAAGGTGCAAGATTGATATGAAAGGGCAACGAATGTAAAAACGCTAATTGAATTTTATATGATGTTTTGAAATGTCAATTTATGCGCATAATGGATGTTGATATGGGCCTGTGCAGGGTGGTCAGCTGCACAGGGCCCATAGTCTATAAGGGCCTCAAAATTTTGTCCAATATGCTTCTATCTATGTGGCCCCTTTTAAAAAGTGTGGTCCAGTTCTTTTTTCGTCTCATTTGAGAGACATGCCAAGGAAATTAGAGATAACTTGAGAATTCCCATTTACATCCAATTTGACTATTAAATCGTAATGAATAGCAAGTAGTAGGGGTGAACAGAAAAACCGAAAAAACCGAAAACCGAAATCGAACCAAACCGAAAACAATCGAACCGAACTGAATTTGCTAAAACCGAACCGAACCGAACTACAAATTCGGTTCTCGGGTTGGATATGGTTTTAGCAGTCTGAACCGAAAACCGAATCGAAACATGAATTTATATAAATAAATATATTTTTTTATATATTTATATATATAAAAAGATGAATAAAATTTTATCCTAATATAAAAAAACACTTTTTATGCTTGAAATAATTTTTTTTGCTAAATATCTACTACGTATGTATTTTTTTTCTTTTTTTTAAATAAATGGTCTAATTCGGGTTATTCGGGTCAACCCGAAAACCGAACCGAATTCAAATTTGGTTTTCGGTTCGGTTTGGTTTTCGAGTTGACCCAAAATTTTTTTGACCAAACTAACCGAACCGAACAAACCGAATAACCCGATAACCGAACAGATCAACACCCTAGCAAGTAGTATCTATTTTTGGAATTACTTTTTGGGCTTGTATATTAAGCCTTTAATTTGCTCAACTTCTTTTATTTCAGTTTTTACTTATTTAAATTTTAGTTTCCTATGATTTGAAAATTGATGTTATATATTATAAGTTTATATATAAACACCAGAAATTGGGATGCGTGCTCATAAAAAAATAAAATTTTTAATATTAAAAAAAAGTTTCACCACATACGAGGACAAAATAAAATAAAAAAACTCAATTTACAAAACGCACTTTAGAGTATGCGAAAAGCTAAAAAACCGACCTTGAAATTTTACCTATTTACGCCCTTTTTATATTACAAACTTTATTTATCAAATTTGTAGCGCATATCTATTGATTTACTCTGAAAAAAAATGTCACTGAAAAGATCGTCGAATTGCGAACAAAACGAGCCAAATATTGCAATGCTTCTGACATGCGTACGATTTTATAAAAAATGTTGAAGTTTAATATATATTTTAAAATATTTACGGAAATAGTCTTTGAGGTTATCGGTTCGTTGTAAGGTGAGTTCCAACGACTGACAAATAGTACTTGGCGTTATCGGTCAGTTGCAAAAATAATCCCGCGTGCTACGTAGCGACACGCAGGTTTCGATCCTTAGTTCAACCATTAAAAAACAATTAAACACGATTACAAGTTAATTATATGTATATCAAAAACAACTTTACCAACAATAACGGTATAGGGAATAAATAATGTTGAATGTAATTATGTGACAATATGAAAATTTGATATAGTTGTTTGAAAGTTTTTTTATACTTACAATAGTTTTCGCAATATTGCTAGGTTAATTTATGATATGTAAATTTTTTCGTCTTTAAGGGGCCAAAATACAAGCGCAACAATAGTTTTCGCAATATTGCTAGGTTAATTATGATATGTAATTTGTTTTCGCTTTTAAGGGGCCAAAATATATGTGCTTGCAAAGGGCCTTCCAAATTCACGGGACGGCCCTGGATGTTGAAATAGACCTATATAACGAGTTAAACTTAAAATGTAACCGCACGCTCTGAGACTACACAATTTCTTGTGTCAAGTCACCGTAAAATACGTGTTGGAATCAATGACCTTGACTCACTTAAATTCACAGACAAGGTAAGTTCATTATGCTTTTTCTATAAAGCCATTGCTATCTTGTATACACGTGCACTATCTTAGGATCATGTATGTTTTTATCATAGGTTCCTTGGCCGCTTAGTGTAATTCACTTTGCATTTCATGGTCCAAAGATTATATTGTCTAAGATAGTTGGTCACGTTAGTACAGTTCTTAATCTATCATGTTGATCCTTTTTAGTATGTTTTTATAAGCAGATTATATATACCATTTAACTTTAAAATTTGCTAGTCACTAAAGTAAGAGACACTCTATCAGATAGATTGATTATATGTGTGCTATTTTAAAAACTATATATCTCGCTACACCTTTTGATTAGTTTGGCAAGAACACATTATTCACCTTATTTGTTACTTAATATAGTCTGCATACACCACTTGCTGAGCAACAATCATATGGTTAGCAACGTGTTCACCTTGATTTATCATTTCGCAAAAGTTGTAAGAAAGGCATAAATTGGTGCAATTACTAGTATCCCACATCGCTTGATTGAAGCACTAGAAAAGTCCTTATAAAATAACAAGCCAAATATCAAATAGACTTGTACAGATTTTAGTACTTTCTAACTTTTGTTTTGTGTTTTCAACAGACTTTTATTTGATGAAAAAACTAAAAATCTGGTGCATACTCTGGACAATAGATAAAAAGTGTTTCTAAAATTAGTATAAATGTTAGTAAGGCTGAACTGGATTGGACCGACTAAAATTGAATCGGATTGAAAATTGATTTGGCCTAAATCGCCGGACTAAGGATCGGATTAAAATGTTTGGTTGATGTCTGGGTTGATCCGGTCAAACAAAGCATTGAAAATTGATTTGGCCTAAATTGATTTAGCCGAAATCGCCAGACTAAGGATCAGATTAAAATGTTTGGTTGATGTCTGGGTTGATCCGGTCAAATAAAGCATTGAAAATTGATTTGGCCTAAAACGCCGGACTGATGACCAGATTAAAATGTTTGGTTAATGTCATGGTCCGGTCTAATAAAGCATAATCCGATTGTCCCTCGTCGATCAAGGGTCCGACGTGAACGTCATGCCCTACTCCATCTACACGAAACTCACCGACGAAAGGCTTGCCGAGACCGACATCAGACTCTCACTTGCTAGTCATTCGTACATTTACCCCCTGGGAATCGCTGAGGACGTGTTAATTGAGATCGCTGAACACGTGTACCCCGTCGATTTTATAGTCCTGGACATTAGAGAAGACGAAAATAGACAATTCATCCTAGGAACACCATTCTTGACAATAGCTAAGGCCTCAATTAAATTCGACACCGGCACAATAACCCTTAGATCGGGGAAGCATAAGGTAAGTTTTCATAGGAAACCCAATTCCTCCAATATGATTGACAAAGGAGTTAAAAACAACATAGAACCCATAGCCCCCACTATGACTGTTAATAGGCTAGTCCTGGAATGGGAAGAAAAGATAAAACTCCACTTAGAAAGGGAAATGCAGTTCAACCAATGGAGGAGCAAGAATTTCAAAAGCATACACCCTACTCCAATTGCGGCCAAGGAAGAAGTTGATGATGAAGGGGAAGTCACGTAAGGACGTGTGACTTCGAGTCTAGCTACAAGACTCGTTAATAAAGAAAAGCGCTACTTGGGAGGCAACCCAATTTATTTTTCCCGCATATTAGGAGTGTCATGTGTGTTTTATTCTTCATAGTTTGTTTTATTATGTTTGAATTATTTTGTAATCATGCTTTGTATTTTTTTTAACCTCGTCTTAATCTCAATCAAAGGTATTTTGCAACCAATAAGTGTAGGGGAATCTATCCGGCTTTTGAGCCATATTCAAACATGTCTAATAAATTGTTTAGAATAATTCGCGTCAGTATCGAGTCATATGATTGAATTGTTAAACTTCAGGCTTTCTTTACAGCTATTTATACAGGAACTAACGTATGGAATCAAGTGCAGGAAATTTTTCATCAATTTAAAATTTTCGTTTTCACAGACGGTGGAGACGGCGTCACGCTTAACACGCGACGCCGTCACCTCGACACCTGTGACGGGGTCACAAAAACCCCGACGGCGTCAAACGCCCAGGTCCAGAAAACCTAAAAGTTTTTAATTATTTTTGAAAATAAAACTCGCACAACATTTAATATATGTATCCTCCTGTATAAACCTGCAAAGACCTGATTAAATTAACAATTCTTTCATCCTATCTATCGAGTCGAACCCTAAATTCATATTGTATATTGGTAAATCGCACATTTTATGCTTGGTATAGTTTTCTCTGTCTTTGATTACAGGTTATATTTGATGAGAAGAAGCTTGGAGATTCTTAGGAAGTTCCATTAGACGATTCTTGGAGGACGATTTAACCAGTTATCGCATGTTTCTTCTCCATTATTGAGTAAACCAGGGGAGTACTAGTTTCTTTTACTTGTTTCTTTTTCCCTTTATCTGTTTTAACGGGTACTTCCAGAGAACATTGGGGACAATGTTCAAAATAAGTGTAGGGGGAAATAAGCCTTAGAAACTATTTCTTCATTTGTCATTTGCTTTGTTCTTAAAAAGATGGGTAATATATCAAAACATAGCATAAAAGGGTGATTTTTACCAAAATTTAATTTTTTTTACGACACATACCAACGAAAACCGAGTATTATTAGCATCCCATGGATAGGAATTTGCATGACTAGCACAACAACCCTTAAAATTCCACCCCAAAATGTGAGGTTCGCCCCTAGATCTTTAGAAATTCGGGTACCTATCGTCGGTAACCCAAGATGATTTTATCTTTACCCGTAATTGTTATGATGGTCACCTCGATCATATAACTATCCCACACCCTTGCCATGCACTCACCTTTAGTGCAGGATACCCTAGTATAACCCTCCGAGCCTATCCTTTTTCACGGTTCTCGTAATTTTCTGGTTAATCCGGACTATTAATGAAGAGCATTGTCACCCTTAAACCAATCGTTACACCCAAAAAAGCCTTAGCCTACCTTATATGTACTCGCCTTTAGTACATTATTGTGATAACCCAAGTTAATTATTGAGTACACGGTTGCTAAGTCCTTATCCTTGTAAATACAGTTTTGGGACGATTGGGATTCATGGTAGTATTTATTTCGCGGAAGAATGGGGGGCTCAAGTGTAGGGGTACGTATTATAAACCCCATGTGATGTATTATGTTATTAAAAAAATGAGGAAAAGAAAAAGAAAGAAGAGATTGATGTAGAGTTGTGTAGAGTTTGTAGATCTTTGTCTGAGTCTTGGCTTAGCAACCAAACCAAAGTGTATTCGTGTAAATAATTAGCTAACCCTTCCACTCTAAATTCACCCAAAGTCACCACCCAAATATATCCCGTCCATTTTTGTTTCCATTATATGTTATCTTACACCTACACCCCATAACCCTTTAAAAGACCTCTTAGATAGTAGTGATTAATACTTGCGCCTAGCAGTGGTGGTTTGATCCTTTACCAAGCCTATGGTAATTTATATGCTATGACAGTTAATGAGTGTGATTTTTCATTTCCCATATATGTTATAATTCATTATACACCCAAGTGAAAGAGAGAATCCAAAACACTTGTGTGAGGTGCTAGTATATATTTTTCTTGCTTTTAATTACGAGGTCTAGAAGGTTGTGTTGTAGAATATTTTTAAAAAGTAGGTAAAGTGACCCCTCATAATGTTATTGTCTAGGTAGAAAAGCCCATTTGCTTGAGGACAAGCAAATCCCAAGTGTAGGGGTATTTGATGAGGTGTCATTTTATATACTTTTTTGGGGTCGTTTAACCCCCAAAATCATAGGTTTATGCCCAAAATAGGTACTTAATCGTTCCTTTTCATGTATTTCTCATTTAGAAGACATTTGGATGAATTACACATGACTTAGGATCATTTGGAGAAGAAACGGACGAGATTACAAACCAACACCAAGACTCTTGAAAATTTGTGCTTACAGAGCCTAGAGATGGCATCACCAGCTATACACAACGCCGTCACAACTCATCAAGTGACGGCGTAAGCCTGCACCGACTCAAACACAGATCTAGAAGATTCATCTTACGATGGTGTCATGATTAAAACCCAACGTCGTCACGTCAATTTTCTTATATATACAAACCCGAATTTAAGGTTTTGAGTGTGTAACTTTAGAATAAAAAAGAGGGTACAAACCCTAGTTTGTTTAGCAGCTTTAGGAGACGATTTTAGGGCCTAAAAACCCTATTGTACTTCTTCCAATTCATGTTTTAATCAAGTAAGTTTACTTAATCATTCAATATGTCTAAGTGTTGTTTGATCTATTATTCTTGCTTTATCTTTAACATGCTTGGCTAAACCTATTATTGTGTTTATTTAAGATTGTATGAAACCTAGAATGTAGATCTTAGTGATGTTGCTTCTTGTGATGGATGTGCGCGTTGGGTCTTAGAAAACCAGCAGTCTGTCTATAATTGCTGTTGATATGTCTAGGGAAACGTGATTGTGTAGAAAGGATTCCATCGGGTAACAATCTTCATACTACCTTGCCCCCTAATATGGTTAATATACTTTTAATGTATTTTACATGTACTTAGTAAACTCCTAGGGGCCGTGTAATAGTCTTCATACTACATTGCATGTGCGTTGCTCTAGCGACGATATGCCCAACCTATCGAATAGGACTACGCTAATAGGATCACCTGGACTGAATTGAAAAGGCTCTTGACCAATAAGTATTGCCCTCGAACTGAAGTCAAGAAAATGGAAGATGAATTTTACAACTTGGTTGTGAAAAGAGATGATTCAAATGATTACGTTTGAAGATTCCCAAGAATTAGCAAATCTTATGTCCATACATGAGTGCAAATTCTGCTGATACTTATGGAAGCTTTCATCGGGGGACTGCCCCAAAAGGGGGCCATTGAGGAAACTGTTTACTGCTTCAAAACCTCAAACTTTGGAGGAAGCTATCAACATAGCCCAGAGGCTAATGGATCAGATACTAAAGCGCAATTCTGTGCAAGAAACCGATGATCATAAAAAAAGTTTGAGGATAAAAGAAATACCAACAACGACAACAACAACTACCCTAATAATCGTAACAATAACAAATACCCAAATAATATAACAAAAATAAACTCTAACAATCGCAACAACCACGACTACCAAGATAACCACAACAATAACAACCGCAACAATGATCATCACCAACAACAAAATAGAAGGCAGGAAACCTTCAAGGCTAATGGAAACCATGGATATAACGAACCTCTTCTCCTCTGTAGGAAGGGTACACTGCATTACACAAGAACTTGTACTGTCAGATGGCAGGATTGCAACCTCCTCCAGTAGAGCACTTCAGACTAGTACTGTAGACGTAGATAATATTAGAACTTGATGTTTCTCCACTATCACTCTATCACTTCTCCCCTTTTTTTTTATCAAAATCTCAGGACAGAGATTTCTGTAAAGTTGGGCACTATAACAACCCATAATTTTTCTAGTATTTTCATTCATTGGTTATATTACTTACTATGATAAGTACTACTTTTTCACGGGAATAAAATTTTCGTTACGTATCATAGTTTACATTTCTAAAGTAAACGAGCTCTCGCAACGACCTATGCCTATTTCTATCTATGTTTACATCATGTAAACATCATAATATGTCAATTCAATAATCTATTATCCTCTATAACATATACGTTATCTATTTAATATAGTTTGCACGACAATATAATCAAATGAACATAAACCGTTAACGTTTATGCCTAAACCCTAATTTTGTGTAATGTACACATTCAAAGTGAATGTATAAGTAATCAAAGAACATGTACAAGTAATATAACATCTCATCTGAATATGCTTTTCTTTTAAAATAAGGTACAAGTCCTTTAAAGCATCAAATGGTACGAGTCATTTAATGCCCGATTTCCATAGTTGTTTTACCTCTGTTTTCCTAAGAACCCTGTACAATCCATCAAGTACAAGTTACAAGCAAGTCACAAACTTCATTTACATTCCATAATAATCTTTCTCATTTCATAAGATTTCATGAAATCAAACCTAAAAACCTTAAACCGAGACCTGTTTCTTGGTTTTTATCCGTTTCAAACCTCAACCACTACTCAAATAAGTTGTAATTACTCAAACTACAACGTATATATTCACAATCAATCATTATCTCTTCCATTATAACAAACAATGTACAAGAATTAAATCAAAGGAAACCCTCTAAACGAACCTACATTGCATATCATGACCATGTTACCATTGTGACCCATTTAATCGCGAATCACTAATCAAAACATTATGTAAATCCTTATATAAGCTTACATCTAATCTATTATCAAAATCAAATGCACATGAAATTGAACGACATCCAGCCGCACGTCCCCACCTTTTTAACATTTTTAAAAAAAAAATATAATATTTAAAAACTTTATTCATGCCACTAATATGAACCGAAACCTATTTTCTTGTTTTCACCCCATTTTAAAACTTCGAACCACAATCAAAAATACTATTATAAACTCTTATTACAAGACTTACTTTCCTAATCTAATCATTTCTATACTAAATGATTAGAAATTTAGCAAAGGAAACCCTAAACCGTAACACATTCAAACACGTGACAATTATTTCTTTCGTTTTGACCCATTTGGAAGGTTAATTTGCATCTCTCAAGCATCCTTGATGACCAAGCTACTTGCCTCCCTAAGCAGCTTACCATGCTACTTAATCCATTTCTTGGCTAGAAAAGAAGCCACATCTCCCCTTGTTCCTCAAGTCTTGCCGCGACCCACAAGGATCAAGCAACACCTTCTAGCTAGTTTTAGGTTTTCATATTCACATCATAGCTTCTCCTAATCAACCTCTACTGATCCACATTTGTCATTAGCTTGAGCACAAAGGTCCCTGGCCACCAAGGGCTAAGTGTTGACTTATAAAAAGGAGATACCACCCTTCATTTCAACTCATCCCCCACATCTTCTTCTATAACCCACAATGGCAGAAAATCTCTGCTCAAGAAGTTCCTAAGAGGTCCCAAGAATAATAATCAAGAGAAAGATTGAAGCCTTGAAGCCCCGAAGAAGAAAAACTAGGCGTACGAGTGCATTTCGACCCATACGACCCATTTTCCTCCATTTTCGATTCTCAAAGCTCAAACTCAAGTTATATAATCTTCATACCTACTCCTAAATTCATATAATACTCTAAATATACTCTTGTTAAAGTTTTAAAACTCAAAAACCATGCGTTTTCTCTTTTTGATCCAAACCGTGCACCCGAAACCTAATTTTGTGTTTTTCTTAAATTAAATCGTTATAATGGTTAAATGTTGTTATAATCTATTCTATTCAGTTAAACTAGTGTTATTATAACCACTTTATCAAGTCTTGAATGAATTTGACTTAAAAACCTACGTGTTTTCGTTATTTAACCCTAAAATGACCCGTTTTGATTTCTAGCTTAACGAATCATTATTTTAAACTTTTGTTACGTTAAACCATCTGATTTTAGCTTATATTAATAATCTATAACCTGCAAATATCGCGTTTTGGATTTGTTTTGCAAAAGTATTCCATGCAAGGGGTATATATCGTAACTTTCTAAAACTTATAACTAAAAGGGCTGAAAATGTCATTTTATCAAAGTTATAACTATAGGGGTCTATTTTGTCACTTTCCAAAGTACAAGGTTTACTTTGTACATCTTTTAAACTAGAAGGACCAAACTTGTAAAAGTGAAAACTCCAAGGATATATTTTGCCATTTTTCATTCTTAAGGGTCTAAAATGTAACATTTTCAAAAAGTATAAAAATATGTTCAAAACATTATAAGACATAACTTTAATTAACGCTTGACGTGCTTATCATTTCCAGTTATTGAGCAAAACGCTTAAAACCGATTATGTTATAACTATTATATAATTCATCATCGATGTGCTTTTAAAAATCCTGTCCTGAATCTATATCATACCACAATACTAGGGAGCTTCATATTAAGGGGTTTCATCTTGGTATTACGTTCTGACTGAGTTGTTGGGTTTACGATTTAAAGTGCCCTAGCTCCTCAAACGTTTACTGAATGACCTCTGAATTATGATGGCCCGAACGGTGATACAATAATTCCAAACTCTCCAATCAAACTCATAACAATATTAAACTATTAAAACCAAAGTTCTAGAGTACAATCTTCCTAAGACTTGACATATTTACTCAGGTTGCGTGACGTGGCTGTTTACTATCATCTTGCTATATCAACCTTCCCTGTTAAGATTGTGATAAAGTCGTCAGCTTTCATTTTGGAATATTTATTACAACCACCTATCAGGTGAAGTTCATAACCTCGCCTTTACTTATTTACATGTTTTATAAACCCGCGAGGGGGATACATGCTTGTTACAAACTCTTTTACATACTCGTTTATCTTATCACAATGTGATTACTTTTCAAAGACTTAATGAGTTCATAACCTCACATTTCAATCTTTTAAATACTTTATAAACCTGTAATACCTGCTATAAACCATGAATACAAGTGTTTTCTAAACTATATGCTATCCTGATATATTATTGCCTAAGTACATGGAAATATCTCTTTGGGTAGTATCTCCCAATATCTCTTTGGGTAGTATCTCCCAATATCTCTTTGGGTAATATCTCCCAATATCTCTTTGGGTAGTATCTCCCAATATCTCTTTGGGTAGTATCTCCCAATATCTCTTTGGGTAATATCTCCCAACATCTCTTTGGATAATAGCTCCTAGTATCTCTTTTGATAGTGACTCCTAGTATGTCTCAGGTAGAAGCTCCCGATTCTATTGAGTTTAAATATGTGATTCATGAGCTTAGATGCAATAATAATGTTCTCCATGATAATAATGTTCTCCATGATAATAATGTTCTCCATGATAATAATGTTCTCCATGATAATAATGTTCTCCATGATAAATAATGTTCTCCATGATAATTATCCCTACAATGCAAATATTTCCATTATGATAACTTGTATTCAACTATTACATTTCAAACCTATGAATTTCACTCAACCTTTGTGTTGACCCTTTTTATGCATGTTTATCCTAGGTAATTGAGCAACTTATGGCATGGAGTGGCATGGACTTGAAGATGGCTAAAACCAGTTATCATTCATACTTAATGTTTCTAGATTTTGGGACCTGCCTTTGTAAAACTCTGATTTTAAATGAATGATAACGTATCTTTTAAAAACGTCTCTTTTGAGTCATTTTCTATGATTGTGTCTGTGATTCATGAAGTAATACCCCAGATTAGCTTCCGCTGCTATATTTCCAAAATGGGGGTGTTACAGATTGGTATCAGAGCTCACGGTTATAGAGAACAAGGGTAAAACCTTAACTATAACTACTTTTCTTTTGCCATCAATGTCCTCCGTGCCACTATATTCCCCTGATATTTAAAGATTCCCACTACTTTTTCTGAATAGTTGTAAAAATACATAACTATTTATCTATTATATTAGTAACTTATGTATTTACTTTTTGTTGTTACACTCATGTCTTGTCCCTTCACTCTACTATCGGCCCCTCTGATTCCGATATTAATGTTCTATTCACCCCCCATGTTATTAAATTGCTCTACCCAGCTAATTTACAACACTCTAGTATTATCAACTATCCCACCCAATGTTGTTTTGAGATTTCTTTCCTTCCAAAAAGATTTCATCACCTAAAGACACTGAAACACCTATATCTCCATCTTTATCAGTAGGATCTTCATCACCGGTTAGGTCAACTACATCACCACCAGACTATTTCTTTGGTAAATCTATCTTCGCAAAGTTAGATAACTTATTATGGATCATACGGCAACCTCTGGGAAGTAAACCAGTCCTCGAGAAACCTGATGAGTTAGATACTTGTTATAATGTTCATCTCTAGAAATAATCATTGAGGATATCCAGAGTCTTCTAAACAAGATCTAAGAACTTAAAAACGATAAGGGAAAACCACCAGACTAGATCTATGTCATTTTATAGAATCCAACCACTAAATGTATGAATAATGACACTTGTCAAAATTTGCTATGTAAATTATATAGACAAGTTATTTATACAGTGGTGATTCGATTATACCTCGTTGTTTCATGATACCAATTTTGAATTTGTCTATCCTATATCCTGTAATATGATGACTCATATCTTTATCCGGGATTACTATAATTCTTTCACTATCCGATTTTCTTAAACCTTTGTACCTAGAAACACTAAGCCTTCTATTAAATCACTCATTCCATGACCTCTGTATTCTAAAATTTTCCGTTATATCCTGCAACGTAATCACAAGGAAACACACAAGAATCTATACAATGTCAAATGATTTCAATACCACTAGGTATGAAAGTTTTGACAAAGACTTGTGATAGCATTCTTATTCGATGTTGACTTTTAAAGGTTAATGGATAACGATTCTTTACAATCAGAGTGGCGCAGCAGAAGCGTGGTAGGCTCATAACCCACAAGTTCCATAAATCGAAGTATTCCATCCACCCAGGTTCTGACAAGATATATCAGGATCTGGAGAAATTCTATTGACTGTCATCAAGAGGTGTGGTCTTGGAAATAAGTAGACATGTGAAAGGAGGCAATTATAATTATGGTGCGCAACATAATTATAAATGCATCACACACGTGGACTTGTGACCTTGATTAGCCTAACATACAAATTAAATTCATGCCCAATTTATTTTACCTACACATATTCCCAAACAATACACTACAACTTTCAAAAAATCTCGAGACGAGACGGAGTTGAGACTATAACAACCCGAAATTTTTCGACCATTAATATCTCTCTATTATATAATATATCACTTTTTCACGGGGAAATTTTTGCTTTAATCTCTTATTATGCAACGTAACTTGCATAACTAAAGTTAACAAGCTCACGCAATCTACCTATGACAATCATATATGTCAAGCAAACATCATAACATGTCAAGTCAATGATCTATTATCCATTTTATCATAAACATTAGCCATTTAACAAAGTTTTCACGACGATATTATCAAATGAGCATAAACCGTTATCGTTTATGCCTAAACCCTAATTTCATGTAAAGTTAACATTCAAAATGAATGTACAATCAATCAAAGCACATGAACAAGTAATATAACATCTCACTTGAATATACTTTCCTTCCAAAAATAAGGTACAAGTCCTTTAAAGCTTAATGTACAAGTCATTAATGCACGATATCCAAAATAACCGTTTTACCTCCGTTTTCCTAAGAAATCTTGTACAATCTATTAAGTACAAGTTACAAGCAATCAATGCACTTCATTTACAATCCATATTCATTCTCATTTCATAAAATTATACGAATTCAAACCTAGAAACCCTAAACCGAGCTAATTTCTAAACCGTGGCCCGTTTCTTGGGTTTTATCCGTTTTAAACCTAAACCAATACTCAAATAAGTTGTAGATACATAATTTACAACTTTACAAACCACATTCCATCATCATTTCACCAGTTTTACAACAATGTACACGAATTGAATCAAAGAAACCCTAATTCCAAACCGCGACCCATTTAACCAATTTCACCCATTTTAAACACGAGCCACTAATTGAAATGTGTTATAAACTCTTAATACAAGTCTTACATTCCCTAATCTATCATTACTAATCCATTGTACATGAAAAATGAGCTAGAAAACCCTAACCCGTGCCTATTGAACCCGCGTACACCTTTTTCTTTATTTGACCCATTTTAAACACTAACCATGCATACAAGCACCACAATGACTCACCTCCTTCACCCACAAGCTGCTTACAAGCACCACAATTCCATCTCTTGGTCTTAAAATTGGCCACATCTTCCTCTTTTGCACCATATGAGCCGCGACACCACAAGGTGTTTCCACCATGCATTCTAGCTATCATAGCTCACCATACTCACATGTTAGCTCATCCAAGTCACTCCTAGATGATCCTAATCACCCTCCCACCTGTCCTTAACTTGGTCACAAAGTTTCTTGGCCTCTAAGGGGGTTTCGCCCTATAAATAGCCATACATACACACATTCTCAACTCACACCTTCACATCTTCTTTCTAAACCATCAATGGAAGCTAAGTTCTGATCAAGAAGAGTTCTAAGAGTCCCAAGAGCATAATAGAAGCCAAAAGTTCAAGTCTTGAAGCCCCGAGCTCGTGATCCTAGGCGTACGAAGAGAAAAGTCCCCATTTCGACCCATTTTCAATCATTTAGCTCGAAACCAGGTTCCATAAACACTCCTACTGTTCTATAACTCTTATAATGTTCATATGATTATAAATATACTCTTGTTACAAGCTTTTAACTTAAAAATCACTCGTTCTTGAGTTTTGATCCAAACCGTACCTTATAAACCCTAATTTCGCGTTTTCATTAAATCTATAAGCTAAAATGGTAAACTGAAGTTATAATCTATTCTAATAAGCTTAACTAATGATATTATAATCACTTGTAAATCTTGAAAAATATTAATTAAAAAACCTACGCTTTTTTGTTTAAAAACCCTAATTCGACTCGTTTCGATTTCTAGCTTAACGAATCATTATTTTGAACTTTTGTTACGTTAAACCTTCATATTTTATCTTATATTAATAAGCTATAGCCTGTAAATTATTTTTCATATTGAAAAATATCATTATTATGGATTTTGGACTTGTTTTATAATTTATAATGCATAGCAAGGCGGTATATACTGTAACTTTTGAAAACTTATAAGTACAAGGACTATTTTTTCCATATTTCTAAAGTTATAACTATAGGTGTCTATTATGTCACTTTCCAAAGTACAAGGTTTACTTTGTACATCTTTTAAACTAGAAGGACCAAACTTGTAAAAGTGAAAACTCCAAGGGTATATTTTGAAAATTTTCATTCTTAAGGGTCTAAAATGTAACATTTTGAAAAAGTATAGAAATGTGTTCAAAACCTTATAAGACATAACTTTAATTAACGCTTGACGTGCTTATCATTTCTAGTTATTGAACAAAACGCTTAAAACTGATTATGTTATAACTATTATATAATTCATCAGCGATGTGCTTTTAAAAATCCTATCTTGAATCTATATCGTACCACAATACAAGGGGCTTCAATTAAGGAGGATGTTCATCTTGGTATTACGTTCTGACTGAGTTTGTTGGGTTTACGATTTAAAGTGCCCTAGCTCCTCAAACGTTTACTGAATGACCTCTGAATTATGATGGCCCGAACGGTGATACAATAATTCCAAACTCTCCAATCAAACTCATAACAATATTAAACTATTAAAACCAAAGTTCTAGAGTACAATCTTCCTAAGACTTGACATATTTACTCAGGTTGCGTGACGTGGCTGTTTACTATCATCTTGCTATATCAACCTTCCCTGTTAAGATTGTGATAAAGTCGTCAGCTTTCATTTTGGAATATTTATTATAACCACCTATCAGGTAGAATTCATACCTTGCCTTTAATTATTAACAAATATTTATAAACCCGCGAGGGGGATACATGCTTGTTACAAACTCTTTTACATACTCGTTTATCTTATCACAATGTGATTACTTTTCAAAGACTTAATGAGTTCATAACCTCACATTTCAATCTTTTAAATACTTTATAAACCTGTAATACCTGCTATAAACCATGAATACAAGTGTTTTCTAAACTATATGCTATCCTAATATATTCATGAATCATTAATTACTTGCATTGCGAGTGAGCGCGAATATTATAAATAGATCTATTGGGGGTGACGATTTCCATTTGTATACCCATTCATAGGGTAGCCAAACGCACTATATTTGTCTTAATAGGTAACCTTGGCAAGGTACCTTTTCCACAGGGACATCTGTCCCTAACCAATATCACTACGGTGATTTTCCCTGTTAACGTATTGATGTCATGAGCTTAGCTGCAATAATAATGTTACCCTATTTTCCATAAAAAATGTATTCGTTGCAATTATAACCATTATGATAACTTGCATTCAACTGTTTTCCAAGATAATATTGGTCTCCATAATAATACTGATCTCCATGATAATACTATTTTCCATGATAATTGTGCTCATGCAATTATTACACTATAACTGGTATTCAACTATTACATTTCAAACCTATGAATTTCACTCAACCTTTTTGTTGACCCCTTTTTATGCATGTTTATTTCAAGTATTTGAGCAACTTATGGTATGGAGTGGCATGGACTTGAAGATGGCTAAAACTTATTATCATTCACATTTTACGTTTCTAGATTTTGGGACATGCCTTTGTAAAACTCTGATTTTAAATGAATGATAACATATCTTTTAAAAACGTCTCTTTTGAGTCGTTTTCTATGATTGTGCCTGTGATTCATGAAGTAATACCCCAGATTAGCTTCCGCTGCTATATTATCAAAATAGGGGTGTTACAGTATAGATTATCGCGAGTTGAACAAGTTGAATGTCAAGAATCCTTATCCTCTTTTGAGAATCGACAATTTATTTGACTAATTGCAAGGTTCAAGCGTGTATTCTAAGATCGATCTGCGATTAGGATATCACCAGTTACGCATTAAAGAAGAAGACATTCCAATTACTGCATTTAGAACTCAGTATGGTCACTTTGAGTTCCAAGTAATGCCGTTTGGATTGACTAATGCACCTGCTGTGTTTATGGACTTGATGAACCAAGTATGCAAGCCATATCTTGATAAGTTCGTCATAGTGTTCATCGATGATATTTTGATTTATTCCAAGAACGATAAAGAGCATGGGAAGGATTTGAAGATTATTTTAGAGCTGCTGAAGAAAGAGAGATTGTGCGCCAAGTTTTCAAAGTGTGATTTTTGGTTAGATTCGGTACAATTTCTGGGTCATGTGATCGATCATAGTGGTGTTCATGTTGATCCTGCCAAGATCGAAGCTATTAAGAGTTGGGCTGCACCGACGACGCCAACAGAGGTGAGACAATTTCTAGGATTGGCGAGCTATTATCAAAGGTTTATAGAAGGATTTTCTTTGATTTCTAAGCCACTGACTAAGTTGACTTAGAAAAATAAGAAGTACGAATGGGGAAGTGAAGAAGAAGAAGCTTTTCAAACGTTGAAGCAGAAGTTGTGTAGTGCACCGATCTTAGCGTTGCCTGAGGGAACAGAAGATTTCGTGGTGTATTGTGACGCATCTCTTAAGGGTTATGGAGCCGTGTTGATGCAAAGAGAAAAGGTGATAGCGTATGCTTCTAGATAATTAAAGGCATGAAGAAAATTACACTACTCATGATTTAGAGTTAGGAGCCGTTATTTTCGCTCTTAGATTGTGGAGAAATTATTTATATGGAACGAAATGTGTGATTTTCACTGACCACAAGAGCTTAAAATATATCCTAAATCAGAAAGAGTTGAACTTGTGACAACGAAGGTGGATTGAGTTGCTGAGTTATTATGATTGTGAGATACTTCAACCTGTTTAGCCATTCTTTTCTCATGAAAATCATAATCTCTAATAAGATGACTAAAACTGTCACATACAAAACATGCCTTTTTAGTAAACCCATATCCCAAACCCACCTTTTGGACATTAAACCATTCCAGTCTCTCTTGTCAGCTTTAGGACTTAGACTATATATGTTTTGTTCTTTAACAGTTTCCCTAGGAGTTTTTACATGCTTAATAGTATTAACAAAAGCAAAACTAGGTTTTTCCTGTTCTTTTGAAGGTTGAATCTCAATATTATCATCACGTGTTAACTCATACTCCTTAATGATCAGGAGCATCAGACCAAACTTAGGTTTTGACTAACAACTTTGTGTTTCAACTACAATGGTTTTAGGCATAATTCAAGTGTTTCTACACTAGAATTAGACTCACAAGAGTCAAAATTACTGGTTTGAGTATCAGATTCACTAGTTTAGAATCGTTTTGGACCATATGTGAAATAGAATCATCTACTTCTCTATCAGGTCCTGGAGGCATGTAATTTCCTGTCATTGGAGGGGGAACTGCATGCATGCCTTCAAATTTTCAAATCTATCATGCACAGGTGGGGGGACCTCATCTTCTAACATCACTTGACCTACTATCAAATACACTTTGAAAAACTTCATTTTATAACTTAGACACCTTCATGTACTTGATTTCATACAAGCCCAGATTCTGTCCCTAGTACTCACTGACTATTTTAGCAGTTTACAGGCCTTTTGAATGAACTTTGAAAATTCTCAAGTTCTCGGTTATTAATTCTTCTTTTTTCTTTACAGCTTATGCTAATTGTTTCTTATGATATGTAGCACATTAGATTTATCAATCTAAATCAATTTCATAAAATTAATCTTTTCCTCATACCAAAGTTGATTTTTCTATATGAGCAACTAATTGAGCCTCTACCTTTTTTAAAGCTTGAGTATAGGCTTGAATTTCTATCCTGCATCACAAGTTGTTACCTTTCTGTTCATATATATAATTTTTTAAGTTTAGCATATGATTCCACACATTCTTTTGAACAAGATGTTACCTTAGTGTCTGAGCCTGAATTGCTGTAAGCTATCAAAGCAAAGTTCTCTTGTTCATCCTCTACATGACCAGTCCAGTCAACACCTTCCCCATTAAGAGTTACCAAAGCTTTGGTTCTCTATTTTTTAGTTCTTCCTTACCATTGTCTTTGTTTAATCCAGTGTTCCCTGCATCTCTCCTTCTGCTTTCTTGATTTCCTTTTGATCTACATTCTCTAGCAAAGTGCCCTGTTTTATGGCAATTGAAGAACTCAACTTTGGTCTTGTCAAAGCCAACTGGTTCCTTGGCATCAAACTATAGCCTTCTACCTGTCTTCTTGTAAAACTTCTCTCAATATCTAGAAACATGGCTACTGCCATTTCAAGGTCCAACTCTTCTAAAATCAAACTCATCAAGCTGCTCCAGATCCTCATGATCCAATTGTAGACCACTGGATTTATTAGCAAAGAAAGAGTACATGAGTTCATCAATGTATGATGAAGAGTTTTCCCTTTGTGAGTTGTAGCCAGAAGAAGTAGAAACACCATAAGCAGTACTAACATCATTAGTACTGCTAGTGCTTTCAGAAGAAACAAAGGCGAAATTCTATGCACTAGAAGATGATCTAGTAGAGCCTTTAACATCAGACTCAAAGACTCTAAGATTGTTATAGAGATCATCAAAACTAAGATTGTCCACTCCTGGCTTGGTCCTCATGACTAAGGATACTTGGGACCAGGAAGAAGGTAAAGACCTAAGGAACTTCTGATTGGCATCTTCAGTGGAGACACCTGCACCATGAATCTCAAGTTGACTTAGAAGACTCTGAAACCTGTCATAACCTTTGTGCAGTCCTTCTGAGTTGGATACAAAAAAGCCTTCAAACTGTTGCTTTAAAATGTATTTCTGCATCTTCTTTAATTCATCATTGCCACCAAATCTGGATTTGATAGTATCCCACATCTCTTTAGCATCAGTCATCTTGTGAAATTTTGCTAAATGGTCTTCTGGTAAAGCCATAAGCAAGGTGGTCCTTGCTTTTCTTTCTCTAGCTAAAATTTCTTTAGCAGTAGTAGTGTTAGAAGGCAGGTAACCTTGCATTACTCCATTTGTATCTGTTGAGACACTTACAGGACCATTTCCTTTTTGTATGACTTCCCATATAGGATAGTCTATATGGCTCAAGTAATGTTCCATTTTCATGGCCCAAATATCATATTCACCTTTCTTCAGAATAGGGAGTTTAATGGTTGACACAGTGTGAGGGGCTTGTTGTGGTGGTGTTTGTGGTGGTGGTGGTGGATTTTCATCATTTGATCTTGCCATTGAATAGATCTAAAAGTTAAAGGTTTATAACTGATGTGTTTTGGTTCTTCTTACTCAGAGTTTCTCTACAAGCTCTGATACCACTTGTAGATCCCAGACTTAATAAATCTTTCTAGCCTGTTAAGGGTGGTAGCCAATCTAGATTATATCCATACTTAACTACAAGAGGAAACAATGACTATGAACAATATAAGCTATGCGGAAACTAACTTATATTGCTAAGAAGAACAATGAATAAAACAAAACTTTGATTACTATTAATCTGCTAGCTTACAGATTACTAACTATGAATACTTGTGAAACTTATATTTCTAACTAGTGCCATATGGTTCCTTTTATACACCGAGGAAAACCCTAATGAGCTTACAAAATGCGTTAAGTGATCATGCATATCTATTCCTAATATATCTCATGCATATCACTTAAGCAAGATGTACTACACATTCTATACTAACAGTAATAATAACAATAGCTAGTACTAACTAATAATGGCAGTTCTAACAATGTACTGGCAGTATAACTATAATATTCAGCAAGTACTAGTGTAGAAGCTCTAAATCCCAACAACATGTACACTCATGGTAATAGAGGAAGCGCGGGTTGTGATGCAAAGTAATCACAAGCCTTTGCATGGTCATAAAGTAGACCATGCCCGAGAATAAATTCCCGTTATGAGGTCAAGTTTTCTTATTTGAAATACTTGCCTTTAAGATGATGACCGGGTTGCTATCTGAAATAATAGCAAGCCATTTTTGGCATGTTTTGAAAACTTTGAGAAATTCTGCTCGTAACTTCATTAACAGCCTACGCTTCATGTATTGAATGACATTTCTAAGAGTAAATGTTATTGATTTTCAGAAGAATGGCCTTTATTATTTTTTTTATATTTTCTCATTTTTTTTAATTTTTTCTTTGGTTTTAAAAAAATTTATATTTTTGTATTTTGATTTTATAAAAGTTTTCTAAAAAAATGAAAAATCTTTTTGGATTTTATGGTTTTTAATATATATACATATGATACACAGGATATCAGAATAGGTACCACCACTATTCTTCAGCTTCATCTGCCAACTATTTTAGTGTCTCAGGCGTAAAACTTGGCATTCCCAACTTGTTGATAAGAATTTAATTTTTCTCTGCATAGGGGCTTTAGTGAGATGTCGCTCTAGTTGATACTCCGGTTGACAAAGTAAAGCTCTACCACTCCATTCTCCACTTGCTCTTTGATGAAGTGGAATCGATGTCAATATGCTTTGATTCGAAGAATGTAAACATTGTTCAGCATAAGGTAATAGCGCTTTTGTTATCACAGTACATTGGAATTTTATTGAATCCAAGGCCATAGTCGGTAAGTTGTGATCTCATCTAAAGGATTTGAGCACAACAACCAGACATGGAAATATATTCAGCTTCCGTACTGGATATCACAGCGCTTTTCTGCCTTTTTGATGACCAGCTAACAAGTTTGTCTCCCAATAATTGCATACATCCAGAAGTACTTCATCTAGTATCTTGGCAACCCGCGTGATCAGCGTCTACATAAGCTGTTAGAGCAATAGAAGAATCATTTGGATACCAGAGTCCCCGATTTACGGTTCCTTGTAGGTATTGAAAGATCCTTTTTATAGCATGGAGGTGCTTTTTGGTAGGCTTTTCCTGATACCGGGCACACATGCATACAACAAATGTTAGGTCTGGTCTACTACCTGTAAGATACATAAGGGTGCCAATCATTCCACGATAGTGTGTAGGATCTACAGATTTCCCTTGTGTATCTTCATCCAATTTGGATTTCTCCACCATGGGAGTATCCACGGGGTCACTAGATTCCATACCATATTTCTTCAAAGATTCTAGAGCATATTTAGACTGGTTTAAAAAGATGCCTTTGGGACTTTGTTAAATCTGTAACCCTAGAAAAAATGATATTTTGCCCATCATCGACATCTTAAACTTTGAACACATTATTTTTGAAAATTGATCACATAGTTCAGGTGTAGTAGACGCAAAGATAATATCATCAACATAAATTTGTACCAAGAGAATATCTTTGCCTTGTATTTTGATGAACAATGTAGGATCCACGGTTCCTTTAGAGAATTCCTAAGAGAGTAGACACTTCGACAATAGATCATACCACGTGCAAGGAGCTTGTTTCAACCCATAGAGAGCCTTCTTAAGCTTATACACATGATTCGGATTGTCTTGATCCATAAACCCGTCCAGTTGGCTGACATAAACTTCTTTGCATAGAATGTCGTTCAAGAATGCCGTCTTAACATCCATTTTGTAGACGATCATATTCATGTCAGCAGCATATGCGAGGAATATTCGAATAGCATCAAGTCTAGCCACTGGAGCAAAGGATTCCTCAAAATTAATTCCCTATTCTTCATGGTAACCACGAGCAACCAAACGAGCCTTGTTCTTTAGAATTCCTCCTAATTCATCAAGTTTCACCTTGTAGATCCATTTCAAAGTAATAACCATCATCTTATCTAGATGAGAAACTAGTTCCCAGACTTTAAGACGTTCAAATTCATTAAGCCCCTCTTGCATTGCTTCAATCCAACATGCTTGAGTTAATGCTTCTTTATAGTTCTTTGGTTCAACTGATGTGAGAAAGGCATCATAGTAACAAAATAACGCTTGTTCATAGAGTTGGAGTCTTGTGGAAATAGGTCTTTCGATTTCACTGATGATGTTGTATCCTTGGTCCATTTGATAACGTGTTATGAGTTTGGAGTAGCCGTTTGCACAACAGTAGGAATAACATCCGAAGAAGAAGATGCTTCGGAATCATTTTCTGGAATTGAAATACCAAAGAACGGATCGTTATTTATGTGTGCAACATCTAAGTCATGATTATCTTCTTCAACATCGTTAGGAATGATAAGAGATTGAGTTTCGGCTATTTTTTGAGAGTTACTAGGTGATGGTGCATCTTGGTTAACTGTTGTTGAGGAAGGTGAACCGGTTGATACAGCGGGTTCTGGAGCAACTACTTCATCAACTAGAGCAATGACTTTAGGGGCTGGGTGATCAACACTAGTTAGAGGAGTGAGTAATTCATCAAACAGCGGTTGAAACAAAAGATCCCAATCACTTCTTGAAGGTGGTACAAACGATGTTGAAGGAGGAGGGTTTGGCACGAGTCATGAACTGATTGTTGCAGGAGTCATTTCATGAATTACGGGTCCTAAACTGCTGTGTTCAAAAGCCATCGCAGTTAGCTCATCAAAGTCTACATGAATTGATTTGATGATTCGTCTGGTACATCAATTGTAAACTCGAAATGCTTTCTTTGTGGGTGCATAGCCAATGAAAATACCAATATCAGCTTTTGGTTGTAACTTGCCCAAGTTCTCGCTATCGTTTATCGGATAACAAAGTGCACCAAATACATGGAAGAATGATAAGTCGGGAAGTTTGTCATGTAAAAGCTCATATGGTGTTTTTCCATGACGAAGATATATGATGGAACGATTTTGGGTATAACATGCGGTAACAACTGCTTCTACCCATAAGTATAACGGAGCTTTTGCATAAATCAACATTGTGCGGGCTGCTTCAATTAGCGTACGATTACGTCTTTCAACGACACCATTTTGTTGTGGAGAGCAAGCAACAGATGTTTCATGAGAGATGCCAACCTTCTCATAATATTCAATCGAAGTTTGATTAACAAATTCACTTCCATTATCTGTTTTGATTCATCGAACAAGTATCTTAAGCCGCACTTGGATCATCTTGAGAAACTTAATTATGAAATCTGGAGCTTCATCTTTTGACCTTAAGCACTTTACCCATGTAAATCGAGAGTAATCATCAACAATAACGAGGATGTACTTCTTTCCATTAACATTTGTGACACGCATTGGTCCACAAAGATCCATGTGCAAAAGATAGAGTTTATCTTGGTTGGTGTCTTCAGATTTAGGTTTGTGGGGTTTCTTCTTGCTTTTGCCTATTGCACAAGCAGAACACAGATGGTCCTTTTCAAATTTTAGCTTAGAGAGTGATAACGCTCCAAATATACATAAAATATCCCTTAGAAATACAAGAAATATATGTACTAACTCAATAAATATTGCAAAGAATGGGTCGTTTGTTATGTAAATATTGTTTCAGGACCAAATGTGGAAGGAAGGACTTAACGTGTGTATGATTGTTTAATTTATAACACGGGTGATGATTCTTGTGATTGGGCTAGTTTCTAGAGAGAGAAACACATAGAGAGATATTTTAGAGAGAGAGTGTATGTGTTTAAAGTGAAAATGAAATTGACTAGCTTACCTCTTCAAGTTGTGTCCAAGTCCTTCTACGTAGTAAACCCTTGAGATCGTAAATATCCTCCAATCAGAATAATCACCTTGTTCATATCCCCAATAATCTTTACCACGGTGAATCATTTCCGAATTTTACAGTACTCAAAAAGTTATTGACGAAATTGGTGAGGCTAGCGCGATCTCCGTTCATATGTATGGAGGCAGCCGAGTCTAAATACTAGAGAACCAATTTGGACGACCTGCCTTCATCAAGAGATGGAAGAAGGAACCTCGGAATATGATCCCTAAGATTTACTGGTTCGCTTTTGTTAGTAATATATATTTAATAATCTTAGGTTTTGCTAAACGGAAACATTAGTTTAGATTTCTTAGTTTTCCTTGAGTAAACCAATAATTACTACGGCGTTAGGTGTATCACTTTCTAGAGCAGTTGGTTTCCTAAGGGGCACTTCAGCAGTTGTGGTTATCCTAGTTAAAGGGCACGCATTTCCTACTATAGTGAAGGTCCGACCAGTAGGTCTCTAAGTTGAGTCCAATATTTTGTGAACACAGTTTCCTGTTGGTTCCAAACATTTCTCTTATGAACTTTTCTGTTACAGATTTATATTTATTACAGCATTCACAACATTGATAAAAAATCAAGAACACACAATCATGATTAACAGAAAGCATGCAACCATTACATTAACACATAGAACGTTTAAACAGAATTTCACATTAAGCTTGGAAGCCTGCACATGTGCATTCCATTAAGTTCACAAAGACAATTCTTATTTTTCAAACTAGATTTAACTGTCCTAGGGTGGGCTTCTATATATTAAAAACCAAAAAAACCAAAAAGATTTTTATTTTTATTTTTAGAAAACCTTTATAAGAACAAAATACCAATAATTATAAAAAATACTTGAAAACCAAGAGAAAGAAAATAAAAAAGAGAAAATTATAAAAAAGGTAAATACAGACATGTCCTTCATGAAAGCCGATAACATTTACGTTCATAGAAATGTCATTTAATAATGATACGAGGCTGTAAATGAAGTTCGAGCAGAAGTTCCAAAAGTTTTCAAAACATGCCAAAAATGGCTTGCTATTATTTCATATAGCAACCAGGTCATCATCTTAAAAGCAAGTATTTCAAAAATAAAACTTGACCTCATAACGGAATTTATTCTCGGCCATCGTCTACTTTATGACCATGCAAAGGCTTGTGATTACTTTGCATCACAACTCGTGCTTCCTATATACAAATTAATGTACGTGTCAGTGCATTTATTTGTCAAAATAAGAGAAATCTTATTTTTATTGGTAAAAAGTTGTCTTAACAATGAATCAGTGTTTTTAGTAATCACAAAAAGATTTTCAAAGACAGTTCGACCACTCAAACAATGACAACAACTCTTTAAATAGAAAACGGGTCATTATTTGAGGGGGAGAATGTGTCACAAAATAATCTTTTAAAACGGTCTTTCAAAATAAGTCATGGAATAAACGGATAAAGTTTTTGATAATGGCGGATAACAATTTCAAGGGGAGTTAATTTATATTAACTTCAAGAGCCTTAGATGTCATTTGTTTCAAACTTTAGGGACATATTTGCACTTTGAGACTTACTGAATTCAGGCTTTAAACTACAGACGATCAATATTGCCAACACTCAAGTTTGTAAAAGACCTAAGGAATGCTTGGAAATGCTTTCATAGTTTTAAAAGCCTTGAAATTGATTCTCACAGGATAGATTTAAGCTTATCAATTCTTCAAACACGATCTCTAGTATATTTGCGTACTAGGGTTTGCTGATTCCAAGGTATCAAAACCAGCAAGGGGGAGGAATAGAAATACACTAGAACGTACAACAAGTACACGTGATAGAGTCCATAGCCTTCTTTGATTTTAGGCCATTCCGGGAAGACGAATGTCATAACCGTAAAGAAATATAGTGTTTTAACTTGTTATCTTTGGGTGCACTATTTCAACTACATGGGGGTAGAGATATCTTGTGATTTCAAGTATGCATCATTTAAGATACTAGGGGGAAGTGTTGTAAGAAGATTTATTCTAAGCGTGAGAAATGGTTACAATTCAATAAATTGCTTCCACCAACTGTTTAATCACTAAGCATATTTAAAAAAAGAAGTAGATATATTTGATAGAAGAGGTACACATAGGTATGATGATTCCTTTAGATTGTCAGTATCCTAGGAAGAATATTCTACCATCCTGAGACTAGTTGACTTTGGAGTTATCATTTCAACTATTAGAGGGAATAATGTACATCCGAGAACTTAGTTAAATTTGGTGTTTCAATTTATATCATCACTATCCTGAAGAGAGAAATGCGCTCATCCGAGACTTAATTGACTTTGGTGTTGCGGTATCAAATTCTTGAATGGCGCAGTTGGATTATTAAAAAATAAATTTTACCCTATTACCAAAATTTAAATTTGGTGTAAAAATAAGCTAAAAAGGCTAAAGAAAAAATTATATTTTACTTAATTTTTCCCGCCAAAAAGTGTCGCTAAAAAGGTGTCGACCGAAATAATTTTTACCCTATTACCAAAATTTGAATTTGATGTAAAAATAAGTTAAAAAGGCTATAGAAAAAAGATTACAAATTACTTAATTTTTTTTTAATCAAACCGCTGTCTATCTGTTTTGTTCAACCCGCCGTGAAAGCAAACCGCCGTGATAAGCAACTCGCCGCCGAGGGTCCAAACCGCCAGGGGTTATTTTCGTATTTTTCTATTAAAATATTCAAACCGCCTTGGTACCTGTCAAACCGCCTCCAATAAGGCAACTCGCCGGCAAGAAAATAAGCAAATCGCCTTTGACCTGGTTAACTCGCCGGCTACCTTTTCCTAAAAATCCGGATCTTGTCCCTATCTTTTGTCAAACCGCCGGCAAGAATAACATTTAATATTCAAACCTCCATCAAGAACACACATTCGAATCTAGCCAAAATAAGCCCAAATATGCTTATTAACCACGAAACAAAGCTAAAATATCAAATACTAAGCAAACCTTATAAGCCTAATCATTCCATAACATCTATTTCTTCGCGGATCATCAAGAAAGAAGCAAACCTCCACGAAGAACACAAACCTTAATAAGCTTATAAATCGAACTTGAGGCTTGAGTTTCACTTGGAATGGCAACAATACATCATGTTTAACATGTATAACACGAAAAACTCCAAGATTAACCAACAAATAAGCCCAAAATAAGCTTTGAGCCGTGGGCTTATTTTCTTCAAAAATAAGGACGAATTTGATCTAGTTTAACCACTAGAATCAACCACGAATCCACACGTAGCTCTGATACCAATTGTAGGATCGTTTAATTCATAACACGGTGATGATTCTTGTGATTGGGCTAGTTTCTAGAGAGAGAAACACATAGAGAGATTTTCTAGAGAGAGAAAGTGTATGTGTTAAAGTGAAAATGATTATTGACTAGCTTGCCTCTTCCAAAGTTGGAAGAGGCTTATATAGTTTTTACAAAATACCGGGTATTAGTACCCGGCTTAAAACCGAAAGACATACGATTAACTATTAAACTACGAACTATTATAAACAATAAATATACGGGGTGACCGAGTCTTTTACTCATATCTAACAATCTCCCCCTAAGGGAGGTCACCCTTGAAAACACTAGACTTAAGCTCTTACAGCTTGCAGTCTTTTGATTCTTCATGTTACATCTAGTACTTTGTTGTAGTGATCTTTAGATAACAATTGAGCTTGTTCACTTTGACTTGTTTTGATTTTGATCATGAGCTTTCTTGAGATCATCAGCCAAACTTAATCTCTCATCATCTAGTAATTTATTGCCATCTTGTGCACTTGTGAAGAAGAATATGATATCAGAGTTTGCGGAAGCTTTGACACCTTTATGAGATCTTTCATAACTTCATAACAAGTGTAGGTCGTGTCTGAGCATTCGGTTATTAACTTGACATTACTGGAACTGGGTATCTCCATCTCCATCTCCATCTTTAAATGATCCTGTAATGAAACAGTTAGCAATAAAGAGAAAATTGATTTGAAAAATCAGTCTAAGTGTTAATTATGAAAATATTTTGTAACACTTCGATAGTTTTGATTGGTTGTCAAATGTTCAATAACCGTCAATTCTTATGCTGGAACAAGTTTGATTCACGTAGAATCGCACCATCGTTTCTTTCCAGTTGACACAAGTTTGATTCTTGTAGAATCGCACAAGTCACCTACCTAGAGCTTGTTTGATGTAGGCTCTAGCAGGATTTCCATCTTCATAGTGAATACCTTCGTATCACTCGGATGTTCTGGCAATATCACAAGGATAATGCGTAGGACTCTTAAGATAACCTTGTTTCCACAGTGTGTGAAAGACAAGATAAATGGAAATGTGTCCTAACGAGATTAATTGATGATCTCTTGGCTCTAGACTCGAAAGTGCGCTTTGATATTAGTGATCGGAGGCTGGAGCTGACTGCCACCTTTTCAATACCGACTTACTCGGAGTGAGTGAGACAGTAGATTGCATGTTTAGTCTCCGTGACAAATGAGACAAGTTTCTTTCAAGAGAAACTCGAATGGCTGGGAAGGGTTGTGCATTGCATCACTGGGTCCATGATGTCGTCTTCAATGTCAGCAATCAACTTGTGATTCTGACAGCATATGTATTGACCCGGTTTCTGCCTTAAGTGTATGGAGGGCTTCTTTCTTTACACCCTTTATCTGTACAATTCTTTTTCATTCCTCAACCCCTTCAGTGCTTACCGAGACTTCATGACTAGCACCTTGTTGGGTATATTCCAGTACTAGCTCCATCTCAGTCGGCACTATTCCCTTGTTCTCACATTTACTCCTTTTAATCATACCTAAGGACTTCTGTACTAACTAGTGGATTGTCCCTGGGTAGATCCCTCCGGTTCTGGCAGGATCATAGGAACGAGTACCTAACCTTACCATCCTTATAACTTCGATAAAAGTAAATACATGGTCAGTCTTTTGGTACAGTTCACCTTGCCATAAAATCACTGTTGAAAAACTCAATCAGGTACTTATGATATAACTATCAAAGTGTTTAGTACCCGATTGTTTTTGCATTTCAGAAAAGCTCCCCCTCAACATGTGCATCGGTATTCGAAATTTTTTAGCACATGGGGGTGTGGAGTATTCAATTGAGTAATATGATCAACATTACATTTTTTTAATCACTATGTTCTCCCATTATCAAAAATTTCAAACCCTTTGACATTTTGGATATCATCTTTGATTAAAATATGTTATAAAATTGGGAGTAAAGGTTTGCATATTATCACAAGCTGTGTTTGGAACAACATATCATTGCTCCCCCTCAACTTGTTGAAGGGTATGAGTTTGTGTCAGATATGAAAAATTTTTAAAAATTTTTTCGTTAAACTCAAAAACCTAGTTTTTTTAAGTTTAATGAAAATACTCATGAAAAATTCATAGACTGAAACATAACATGCTATTGTACGAGATGTATGTTTCATTACCGATGATATTGACCTTAATGCTGGAATGATACAATCATTCACTTCTCTTGATTAGATAGAAGCCAATATCTCTGAGCCTTCCACTAATGAAGCAATCGAGATTTCTGAAGTTTCTTCAGATCTTTATCTTTCTACCAAATATCTCGATGAACTATAGGTTTGTAGTGGAGGACGTGGTGGTTGAAGTGTTGATGTTGTAAGTTGTACTCTGTAACGCCAAGAAGGTACTTCAGCTTGATGCAGTGAGAGCTTTGAAGATTTAGTTCCTTAGCTTCTTTTGTCTCTCCAAGACCCGGTTACACTTTCCAATCGGCACCCAGACATTAAATTTGAACAACACTCTCCCCCTCAATCGATGACCCGTTTTCTATTGAAAGAGTTGTAATCATTGATTGAGTGTCAAATTGTCCGGATTGATTTTCAAACACACATTTTACACCTTTGGTTAACACATATAATTTTGTAAGAATACAATTAACGAAAATTATTTGGATTATTCAAACAGGAAGGGACTTCTTTCGATTTAAGAAAAATGCACTGTAACTAACATTAATCTCAAATTGCATGGATATAAAGTAATCCATGTGCCCTAGTAAAATAAATTACCCGTGGTTAGGAAACAGTTGTCTTTCAGAAGACAATCTTTCCTTCATATGAGAAAATCCGTGGTTGCAATTTGAAGTAATTGCAAGCATTTTGTTAATTCCAAATTGACTTAAAAATTAATTTACAAGTTTCTATTTTTATGTTCTTGTGTACAAGGATACATCGCAGGACACTTAATTTACTCATCATCCTTCTGAAGGCTGTTTGGTGGTTTCAGGGGTTAAACTTTCATCCAAGTTGTGGGAAGTAGAATATTCGAAACGCTTCTTGGTTAAAAGCTTTTGTGAGGATATTGCCAGTAGTTGATAGTTTGTTTCCATTGAAGTAAGAGTTCAACCACTCCATTTTCCACTTACTCTCGAATGAAATGGTATCGTATGTCGATGTGCTTAGATCGTGAGTGCTGGACATTGTTGCAGCTTAAAGCAATGGCACTTTTGTTATCACAGTACAGAGGAATCTTATTGAACAGAAAGCCGTACGTCTTCTTTAGCTGGAGATCTCATTCCAAAGGATTTGAAACAACAGCATCCAGACATGCAATGTTATTACGCCTTTGTTGTTTGATGGCCCCGTGCTTATTTGCTTCTTTGATGAACCAATCTAACAAATCTATCTCCAAGAAACTGGAGCACTTCCTGACGTACTTCTTCTTGAATCCTGCCATCCCGATGATCCGCAGCTGCATAAGCGGTTAGTGACTTAGCATTGTCTTCAGGATACCAAAGACCCATGTTAATGGATCCTTTTAGGTACCGAAAGATACATTTGATTGCTTCAAGGTGCTTTTTGGTAGGCTTAGCCTGATATCTAGCACACATGCACACAGCGCATTTCAAGGTCTGGTTTCTACTGGCGGTAAGGTACCATTAGGGAGCCAACCAATCCCTCTAAATCGAGTTTGGTCAAATGGGAATCCCCATGAGATACTCGTTCCAGTTTCAATCGATCCACCATTGGTTGTAGCGACAGAGTCAAAGAGATCCATTTCATTTTCTTTAAGGTTTCTGAGAGCATAATTTTTGCTTGGTTGGTATTAAAGATGCCTCTAGCGACTTTGAGAAACTTGTATAGTCCTAAGAAAAATGACATTTGTCCCTTCATTGTCATTGAAATTTGGAGCTCATTTCTTTGGAAAATACGTGACACAAATCTATGGATCTGTTGAGGAAAAAATGATGTCATCTTCGTATATTTGAACAAGTAAATATGTTTGCCTGATTTTCGTGTGAATAACGTTGGATCCACTGACACCTTTGAAGAAATTGTGGGCCAAAAGAAACTTTGTTAGATGTGTCATAACCACGCCTTTGGTGCTGCTTTAGCCAATAAGAGCCTTCTTCAGCTGATAACCCGTGCGTTAGGATTATCTTGGTCTTTTAAAATCCTTCAGGCTTGATGACAAAGACTTCTTCTTGAAGATCACATTCAGAAAAAATCTAGTTTGACAATCATTGGTACCATGTCATATTCTTGTTGACAGCATTGGCAATGAATATTCTGATTGGCCTCTATCCGGGCAATGGCGCAAACGATTCTTCAAAATCAATTACTTCCTCTGACGATATATCTTGCAACTAATAAGCTAGAGAGCAGATTAACAAACTATAAGCCCAAAAATCAAAAAGGACGGACGTGGGTTTTTTATTCTTCAAAATGAGCACGAAATTTGATATATAACCAAAACAAATCAAAACATGGATCCCACCAAGGCTCTTGGTACAATTTGTAGGACGTTTAAAATCAAAAACTCGGGTGATGATTCGAGTGGTTTTAGCTAGTTTCTAGAGGAGCGAAACACTAGAGAGAGTTTTCTAGAGAGAGAAAGAGAAAATAGTGTTTTTATATGAACTAAAGAGAATAAATGACTAGCTTAACCTCTCAAAGTTGGAAGAACGGCTTTTATATGTTCTTTACAAAAACCGGTTATTCGTACCCAACATAAAAACAAATTACATACGATTAACTATTAAACTACGAACTATTATAAACAATAAATATACGGGGTGACTGAGTCTTTTACTCATATCTAACAGATAGAACCAAGGAGTCACCAAGTTGGTGACTAAGGCCCTAAATATCTAGATATTACAAAATATCATAGGGAACCAACTCTTACACCATGAACCACTTGACTTTTTAACCTTGTGCCATTGCAACTAGAAATATCTTATAACTCTTCCTATATATATCATGCATGCATAAGGGAATTCACTTACAACTTTATACTTACAAAATCCATTTTCCTTTCTCTCTTTCTCTCCTAAAACCCACGGCATATTAAGCACTCTTAAGCAATCCATACAAAATTTTTATACAATCCATACAACCCTTTACACATCAATCCTAAGGCATACTAAAGTGTTTTCAAGCATTGGTTCATCATTTGCAAGGATTAAGGAAGAAAAGGGAAGATTAGGGTTTCAAACCTAATCTAGGGTTTATAAGCTTGTAAGCTTTGGTTTTGAGTCTAAACACGGGTTTAGCACTTATTTCTCATCTCATACATCATCCCTAAGGTCTTCCTAATTCCTTCATACTTTTATTTATTATGATTTTATGTGTTATATGTTAATTATGGCTAAATCACCACTAAGGACTTTTTAATATGTAAAATGAGTTTTCACTTATGTTTATGAATTTATGCACTTATTCTTATGTCATATGGTTATATATATCATGGAAAAATGAATGTAAAAGTATGTTAACATATGGTTTAAGTATAAACATGTTTAGGTTAAATTAGGGTTTTATAAGATTACTTAATCTTCACATGTGAAAATAATGGAAAGTAAATTGTTAAACTTGTTACAATGAATTTATAAGGACTATGGATGATCTTGGACATTAATATAAGTATCACATATGTTACATATAGTTATTAGGGTTTCTATAATAAACTACTAGTTGAAAAATACATAAAATAAGCTTTTTATAAAAAGTATACACTTGGATAATAAAGGGGTGTAAAATTTCGACACTTAGACAGTAGGTTTTGACCTCATATAAAAATAATACGCCTCATGACGATTCCAAAATGATAAGAAACTCGAAAAACCGATTTATAACGAAAAAGATACGTTAATTACGAGTTTACGACTATAAAAAACTTTATAATCCTTTTATAAAACTATTTTTATAAAAGTTTTCATTTTTAAAACATCTAATAATATGAAATAACATTATTTACGAGATCGTATTCGAAAGAATCGCTAAAAACGGAACTATAACGAATAAGACTACGACATTTTTCGATAATAAAAGTTTATACAAGTAATTTTATAACTATGAACAGTAAAAGTTCTATTCATCAGCGGACCCAACTTTATAAAAATATAATACCTATTTTTAATAACACATACGTACTACGAAGGAATCAATAAATCGATAAAAACGAATAAGTTATACGATTACAAGTTGACGCTAATTAAAACCTAAAACGCCGAATGAGCTGTCCGTGAACAGTAAAATAACTAATCACGCAGAATATCGAAAAAACTAAAATGTAATATTTTGATCACTCGTCCTACTACGAATGATGTGGACGTAAGAAACATGAGCAACGGGCTTAAACGACCAAATAGGTTTCGATTCTATACGAAAAGTATAATTTATAAACGTTTACACTTAATAAATACAATTTTTACTAAAATGATTAGTCGGAGGAATATGCTAAAAAGAATATTTGAGTGGTATCAAAGTGCTATAATAAACAAGGGAAGTATATTATAATGAGCCTCAACGGATGGCTTAACGACGAGTAGTTGGATTTACGAATTAAAGTGTCCTAAAACACCTCGTACGTCATGTCATGACCTCTTTAAAAAATATAAATGTAAAAGCCCGAAACGATAGTACGATGTAACAACTATAAGATTGTAATCCAATGTTATTAATTAAATACTCAGTACTTATACGGCCTTGAATTTATAATAGGTTGCTTTTATCGTCTTCCGGACGTTGTTATCTGTGATTATTTGGACTATCTATACTCAAGGTGAGTTCATAGCCCCACTTTTACAGTTTTACTGATTTACTATTATTTGGGGTAAGAACATGCTTTGTTTTATAATTGGACGCAGTGTTTAAAGTATATTGATTATGTTGTTTGCCTAAGTCGCGATAACCCTCCTGAGCCATTATCAAGAACTGTCAATTGCATAGATGTAGTAGTTAATTGCATTATGTGATCGAGAATGTTATAAATAGATCTATTGGGATAACCTCCTCTTTGGGTGATTAGCTATCACCTGGAATGAATGTTTGACGCATGTCGGACTTGATGTTGCGGTTACAATATCTGTACGTGCAAAATAACTGCTAAAATAGAAAATATAGGTTGTAGCTATCATGCCATGATCTTAGTGCAACATAATCTGGTTTTGTGATTATTGCATATGTTGAGTAACATCACTGAAAAGTCTTGCGTTCCTCATAATTTAAATACATAAACCGTATGAATTGTACCAACATTTTTTGTTGACGTTTAAGCAATGTATCAAAGAGTCCAATAGGCACGTGTTGCCAAGGATGCATATGATTATAGTTTTGGATTGCACTGTTAAAGATTATGTGCATCAGTTTTTGGGAAATCTATGTAAATCTTATGTATGTATTAAACGAAGAACAAGATAAAGCTATAAGCTTTGTAATAATGTCTTTTAATTTAAATCCAATTATCATCTAACGACTTTTGTGTCGTTCTTATATATATCTTGTGCTGTTGATCTTGAAGTAACACTCCCTGGATCCTTATTCCGCTGCGACCCATTTTGGGGGTGTTACAGATTGGTATCAAGAGCCAAGGTTATAGAGAACCAGGTCAAAATGTTTTTGCTGGACTATAACCGTTTCAAACATTGCATACATACAAAAGGTATTTAACGGGGTATTCAAATACAAATTAATGCATAGTCTTTAAGCCTAATACATTATAATTGATATACGGTGATTATAATAGTATTGACGTATATAAAGATAATAGTACCTTATATTAAAATTACTTATAAAAGTCCTTTTGATTTTTCAGTTTCGATCATGTCGGATTCGGAAATTCTACAGTTTCGTATACTGATATACCCAACCCATATTAGGACCATCAGACATGTGGTCACCAGAGTCGAGGGACCTATTTTTCAGATCCACCGTCTCCAGATTAACGTGGCTGGCCCTGAGGAGCAGAGCAGGCACCACCTTCACCTATCTATGAACCAGTTGTTCTAAGATCCGGTTTACCCGGAGTTCTTACCAGTGGACGATGAGGTATTCCAGGCTGAGGAGCAGCCAATGCCTGTTGCTGACTCACCCACTCATCAGTCACCAGGGTATATACCGGAGTCCCTGATCCTGAGGAGGATCCAGAGGGTGATGACGAGGAGGATCCTAAGGAGGATCCAGCCGACTATCCTGCTGACAGAGGAGATGACGATGATGATAATGATGCAGAGGAGGAGGAGCACTTAGCTCCTGCCGACCCTGCAGCTATTGCTTATTCAGCTGACTAGGACCCATACCTTGCTTATCACGTCATGGCTAGGATGTCCATCCGACCCCAGGCGCCGGCACCGTTCCTCTCCAAGGAAGTTACTGCGAGATTGTTAGCCTTACCTACTCCACCACCATCACCCCTCTCTCCATACTCATCACCACTTCCTTAGATACCCTCTCCTCCATTACCTATACCACCACCACCACCACCACCCAATGGCCCTACATATGTTGAGGGAATCACCTGGGATCCCGAGCTAATTGGTATTAGACAGAGAGATGCACACATACTCCTGTTCATGAGACCTGAGATGCCTTGAAGATTTGAATTACCGCTTCGAGAAGAGGCCGTGTCGTACTACTCCTGGTCCTGGATACGAGGTCGGGGAGAGTTCGGCAGCTGGTACTGCTAGGCAGGTTGGACCTACCACAGCTAGGGTAGACCTTTATGGATTTGCTGATATGCTAGATGCCGCTCATTTAACATGTCACATAAATAGGCAAGATTTCTAACACCAAGATTGGTCCGAGACCAATTCCAAGACCATTGCCCATTATTAATACGGTCAATGATAAGACAATCTTTGTCTTGATCAAGATGATAGAGCCGATTGTACCTTGTAAAAAGAGGAGTCTCGCCTACCCAAATATCTTTCCAAAATCGAATACGAGTGCCACAACCTGCTTTAAAACGAAAAGTGTTAGATAAGATAATACCTTTCGAGTGGAGAAAATTGGAGGTTCCAACAATGTTAGCCCAAATGCCCTTGAAGCTACAACCATTTGTATCGAAACCTCCTTCTTGACCATGATAAGCTTTGATGACCTTAACCCAAAGGGCGTTTGGGGAAGAAAGCAACCTCCAACGCCATTTTTGAAAAAGAGCAAGGTTGAAAGCTTTAAGACTGCCAATGTTCAACCCTCCTTTATCAAAAAAATTAAGAATAATTAGCCACTTGACCCAAGCAATTTTGTTTTCATCTTTATTACCATCCCAAAAGAATTTAGCCCGAATTCTTTCCAGGTCTTGAAGGACCGATTCGGTGGCTCTGAAAATTGATAGATAGTAGATACCAAGACTACCTAGCATGGACTTGATAAGAGTCAGACGACCCCCAATCGACAAAAGATTAGCTTTCCAAAAGGAAAGCCTCATATGAAAACGATCAACAAGCGTCTTCCAACTAGCAATAGACTTCATATTGGAACCAATGGGGAGACCAAGGTAACTGAATGGGATATCACCTGCAATACAACCAACATTGCCAGCCATACTAAAAACTTCATCTTTATTAACCCCAATACCATAAATATTGGACTTGTAAATATTAATCTTGAGACCCAAGGCCAGATAGAAAACATGGAGAACACGAATGATATTATCCATGTCTCTAGAAAAGATGGGAAACATTGATAGTAGAATTGTTAATATTAACACCAGTAATCATACCATTTCCCACCGCTTCCTCAAAAGCATTATGGAGACCTTCCATAACCAAGATGAAAAGGAAAGGAGATAGAGGATCTCCTTGCTTAAGACCACACTTAATGGAGAACTCAGACGTTGGGCTACCATTAATAAGTATAGAAGCTCTCAAAGAATTGAGACAAGCTTTAATCCAAGAGCACCATTTATTACCAAATCCAAATCTGTCGAGAATGTGAATAAAGTAATTCCAGCTTATGGAATCAAAAGCCTTTTCAAAGTCCACTTTAAAAATGAGGAGTTTCTTTTTTCGTTTTTTATACCACTCAATGAATTCGCTTAGAATAACGGGGCCATCAAGAATTTGACGACCAACAATAAACGCCAAATGCTCCTTGCTAACAATCTTGTCAATCACTTTAGATAAACAGTTAGCTAAAATCTTGGCAATGATCTTATAGTGCATACTGATGACGTATAGTCCGACCTCGGGTCATGCACCCGACCCACGAATAGTACTTATACCCAGGCCCATGACGAATGGGCCATAGCGACATCAATACGGGCTTCCAAGGCCCAAATGGTACTGCCTATGGGGAAGCCCATGACATATGGGCTATCACGACGAGGATTTAGGCCCATGAGGCCCAACTAGCGCACACGTGCGCAGGTACCTAGAACACCCGTTACGAACGAGTCATAATCATGAGGAGGGCCCACTAGTTACTAAATAATGGCGGTTACTAAATAACGGTGAGGCCTCTCGGATACTAACCTAATTAATGGGACAAAGCCCATTAGGGTTTGGTGAGTATATAAAGAGCACCTCGGCTCTCATCTAAGGTACGCCCTCATAACCCTAACCTTCTACTAAAACCTAAACCGATTACTTACTCTCACGCCGGAGGATAATCGTGGGAGACAATCCCACGGTAAGCCTAACGGTGCTTTGTTTTCTTAGTGCGCAGGTCTCATACATCAAGACTTAATTGATACAGGAACCGGAGCCTAACAGATCCGTATTACACCTAATTCGGACCTAATCAAGGATCGTCCAACTTTTGTATCAACAGATTGGCGCCATCCGTGGGACCCAACACTAAGAACACTGCCAAAATCTAGAATGACAAAGCAAGGAAACTTTACCCAGCGGACTCCGCAGGCGAAGAAGCAGAGCGACCAAGCCTCTAGACAGATCTCTAAGCAGGCCTCTGGAAGCGCCAATGCGCCATATGATCTGGTCTTCACAGCGATGGGACCGCCCCTGGGGACAACCCAGACAACCGCCACAATCACAAGCACGGAAGGTCTACAGCGTGCTACTTTCACCACCCCTCCCCAAACGGTGCCAGGGACGAATACCACCGAGCCGCCACCCCCACCCCTTCGAAACAAGGGTCCCGAGTTAGGGGCTGACAACCTCACACTGGAAGGGGTCGCGACTGAACTGGCGCCGAGTGATTTCGTATCTCAGAACTACGAGACTTTGGTCGCCCTCATGCAAGAGGAAACAAAAAAGAGATCAAGCCAGAGCCTACAGGCCCGACTTAACTTCGGTCCGGAGGACGAAGTATCTCCACCGCGCCACCAAAAGGAAAGGCGCGGAAAGGATAACCGTCGACCTCCAGTATTCGGTAGAATCGGAAAGAAAGTTTCGGGTACTCAAACGGCTAACTTGCAGAACTTGGACACTCATGAAAACAATGACTGGCGCATCAGCGTCCGTGATAGGCTGGGCAGTCGCGATGTCCACAGCAGGCTTGGACAAAGGCGCTCCCCGAGTGAAAGTCCTCCAAGTTCGGACTCCGAGGACAGTCGGCGCAAGCGCCGCAGAAGAGTAAGCTCGTCCTCAGAAGACTCCTCGGACAACGAGGACGCAGAAACGGGACACTGGAAATCCAAGAACAAATATCGTGAAGACGAAGACGAAGATATGTCCCGTCCATGGCGTCGCCAAAAGGTCGACGCATTTACGCGGCGCATTAGCGATTTCTCGGAGGATAAGAAAAGGCGCATGCCTGCTAACGTAAAAACTTATGATGGGACAGGTGATCCTGACGACCATCTAAAAATCTTCGAATCGGCGGCCACTATTGAAAACTGGCCACAACCCGTGTGGTGCCACATGTTCAATTCCACGTTAGTAGGAAACGCGCGGAACTGGTTCAGCAAACTACCACGCAGAAGCATTGATGGGTTTGAAGAGTTGCGAAGGGCATTCCGCTTAAATTTTACTCAAAGGAAGAAGTGTGCCAAGAACCCTGTCGAGCTTGCCAGGGTGAAACAGCGCCAAGGCGCAAGGGGAGTCCACAGAAACGCCTACGTAGAGCGGCTATAAGGACGAATTGCATACACGTCAGGCGTGCCCCAAATAGAAAAAAAAAATAAAATCCTCAAGATCTCAGGGTTTATTAATGAATAAATAACACCAGAACTATCAAAAGGTTGAATGATAGGTTTCCCTAACCTTTGATGGAGTATGAAACGCACAAGTCCTCATTCCAAGGGAAAGCCGCATGGCCGCGGACATCAAAAAGGCTACTCAAACGACATCACGAGGAACAGTACCAGAGACAAACAATGACCAGAAAGTAGGCAGTCGCAACAACAGCTACCGCGGTCAGAGGGGCGGGCGGGGGAACGACAAGTACACCCCACTGACAATGACCCCAAAGGAGATACTCGCAACAGAAGGTGCAAACTTCCCAAACCACCTACCAATCGCGCACGTCCAGAAGAGCAACGCGTGGGGAACGGATACTGTGAGTATCATAGGCAGAAGGGCCATACTACCAATGAGTGCGTCCAACTGCGCCAGCTAATTGACAAATTGGTAAAGGAAGGCAGATTGGATCACCTGGTGAAGAACATCAAGGAAGGGAAAGATAAACAAAGGAGCGGAGGCAAGAAAGACGCACCTAGAGACAAGGCTGACACCATTTATATGGTGCAGTCCATGCAGGCAGAAAAACTAAGCAAAAAAGTCAGCCAAAAATTTTTCGCATGGAGTGGCAAACTCTTTTTCCCACTTTAACTGCGGACAACGCAGTGGTGGAGCCACTTACCATCGAGATAAATGCAGGGGGTCACGACATCCACCGCATATATATTGATGGAGGAGCATCTGCAGACATACTGTACGAACATTACTTCCAAAGACTGCGCCCTGAAGAAAAAAGTCAGTTATGACACCGGCCACTGACGTCGTTGACTGCTTCACGAGAGAAAAGATAGGCCCATGGGGCAAATACGATTACCGGTTATGGTTGGCAATAAGGAGCACTCCACAACAGCATGGATGAATTTTATGGTGATCAGATCACCATCGCCATACAATGGCATTATTGGAAGACCAGGAATCTCAGCGATACGCGGGGTCCCATCCACGGCCTACGGGATGCTAAAATTCCCCGTCGACGGCGGAATTGTCACCATCTACAACACCGCCGCACCACCTAAAGAATGCAACACAGTCACATGTGATGTGACTCAGAGACAGCACGCAACCAAAGTGACAAACTTGAAGGTTGCGATTCATCCCGATTACCCGGAGCAAGAAGTATCGATCGGGAGGTCGCTGTCTGATACGGGTAGGGCGGCTGTGTGCGCACTCTTGCAAAGAAACCATCGATATCTTTCATGGGAAACCAAAAACACATGACTGGTGTCCAAATCGATCGATCACAAACACAAGTTGAAAATCCGAAAAGGATACTCCCCCAGTAAGGCAGAAAAAATTGGGCAAGCTCCAGAGCGCGCTAAGGAGGCCATTCTGGAGGAGGTACATAAAACCATCATGGAGGCAGGTATCGATAGCGAAAGTCTATTACCATGACTGGCTCTCCAAACCCAGTTATGGTCAAAAAGAGCGACGGTAAGCTGGCGGATGTGCGTGGAACTTCAACTGACCTTAACAAAGCAGTCTACAAACTGCTAATCATTCCACGTACCGAAGATAGACTGAAAGTGGAGTCCTTAACGGATACCCCTTCAAGTGCTTCTTGACGCATACAAGGGGTATCACCAAATCCAAATGGCCAAGGATGACGAGGAAAAGACAGCCTTTCACACAAGTCAAGGTGTCTATTGCTATACAAAGATGCCTTTTATGGCCCTAAATAAAGCGGGTGCCAACCTACCAGCGACTGGCAGACTAACGGGTTCGAGGGCAAGTGGCCGCAACCTGGAAGTCCTATGTCCGTTACCTTGTTATAAAGAGCCACACCGAAGACGAGTTGGTGCGCGACATTGTAGAAACTTTCAGGGCACTGCGAAAAATCAATATGAAGCTAAATCCTAAAAAAATGAGCACATTAGTGGGGTGTGGCTACAGATAGTCAAGTTCTCGATACTTGATTAGAACCTGACGCATCAGCCCCGATCCAGAAAAAAACAAAAGCTGTCATCCCAACTTCCCTTTACCCACGCACGATAAAGAGTCCAGTCGTTAAATGGAAGTTAGCCGGTTTGAACATGTTCATATCCAAGTCAGCAGACATGTCACTCCCCTTGTTCAAACGCTCAGAAGTGTAAGCGAAGAAGGGAGACTTTCGTTTGGACTACAGCAGCAGAATACGCTTTCACGCAGCTCAACAGCATATAAGCAGCTCTTCCCGACGGCTTAAAGTCGCACTAACCCCGACCAGAGAGGAGGTTGATTATGTATTTATCCGCGACGCATGGGCAATTAGCGCCGTGCTACTACGAGATAGGGACTCCTACAAACACCGGGTATACTTTCGTAAGTAAAGCACATCAAGGAAACGGAGATCAACTATAGCGCAATAGAGAAGCTGATCCTGGCGTTAGTATTTGCCGCCAAAAGACTGCGCAGATATTTCCAAGCGCACCCAATAGTGGTAATCACAGATCAACCCATCAAACAGGTTATCTCTAAACCTGATGCGTCGGGGCGATTGCAAAATAAATGGATATGTAGGGGGGGGGGGGGGGGGGGGGGGGGGGGGGGGGGAAGTAGCGTGTTGCAAAGGGACATAACATCTCTTATAGACCACGCACCGCAGTGAAAGGACAGATACTGGCGGATTTTCTCATCGAAAAACCAGAAACCGATGCTGTACTCCCCCAGAGCGAAGTAAAACTCCAAGAACCATGGATCTTATTCACGGATGGATCGTCATGCGTGGACGGGTCGGGCGCAGGCCTCATCCTCACTAACCCAGAAGGAATGGAATTCACTTACGCACTGCGCTTTGAATTCACAGCCACAAACAACGAGGTGGAGTACGAAGCCCTAATAGCTGACTACGCTATTGCAGCTCTCGAATGGGATGTCCGTAACCTAGACAAGCAAATGTGGACTCCTCCCGTTTAAGTAGCCAACCATGTGATTGGCGAATATGTGGCTAAAGAAGACAACATGATTCAATACCTCGACAAGACCAAGTCGCTAATCCAGGGCTTTGATAGATTCACCATTAGGCAAGTTCCTAGAGGTGACAACAAAAAAGCGGATGCCTTAAGTAAGATCGCATCCACAAGCTTCGCGCACCTATCAAAGCAGGTGTTGGTCGAAATCTTGAAGAACAAATCCATCTCGGAGATGGAGATATCTACGGTGATAGAAGAGCAGGATCCTACGTGGATGACCCCTATCATCGAATTCATAAGCAAGGGCACGCTCCCTCATGAACAAAAGGATGCCCGGCGAATACGCCGCACGGCGCAGAGATTCGAACTTCGAAATGGTGTCCCTCTATCGACGTTCGTTCCTACAACCATGGCTCCGATGCGTCGGACCTATTCAGGCAGACTATGTGCTCCGCGAGATTCATGCGGGTTCATGCAGTATGCACTCAGGACCACGATCTGTAGTAGCAAGAGCCTTACGGTCTGGGTACTACTGGCCCACCATGCACCGCGACCGCGCTGCAGACATGATAAAGAAATGCAATGGATTGCCAGTACATAGACCAATCCCCGCGCCAACCACAACAGGAGCTAAAACATAACACCATCAATCATATCAAAATCAACTCACCTCAGGCCAGTCCACAAGTGGGTATCGACATCGCTGGTACCCTTCCCTGTTGCCTGGCGGATGATTGAAATTCCTTATCGTAGGCTATTAGACTAACTTTACTAAATGATCGAGGCGAAAGCGGGTCGCCACAATCCCATGAGAGAGAATTCAGGTAAAACGATTTGTTTGGGATAACATTGTGTGCCGTTTTGGATTACCTAGAGAAATAGTTTTGGACAATGGGAAACAATTCTGTGATAACCCGTTCAAAGACTGGTGCGCGAGATTAAGCATTACACAGCGTTTTTGCGTCGTTAAAACAACCCACAGACCAATGGTTTGTTAGCTCGCAAATCGAGAGTCTAGGCGAAAGGAAATCAAAGCACGCTGAAGACATAAATGCAGGTGGGTAAGGAATTGTCACAGTCTTTGGGCACATCGCACAACAATCAAAGTATAGCACAAGGGGAACACTAGTCCCTTCTCTCGGTTGTCTATGGTACGGAAGCCGTTATAACAGGGCCAAATCGAAATGCCCAACTATTCGTACCGCGGAGTCAAATATCGCAACCAATGACGACGAGCGAACGTATAGACTTGGACATAGTGGAGGAAAGGACGTGAACAAGCCCATACGTAAAGGAGAAAAGCAAAGTTAAAAATGAAGGGATACTATGACGCTAAAGTTCGAGGAGTCTCATTTAGACCAGGAGACTTCGTGTATCGTGCTAACGACGCAAGCCACGCGGAAGACACAGGAAAGCTGGGACCAAAGTGGGAAGGACCCTACGAGGTTACGGAAGCACTTGGAAAAGGAGCATACAAGCTGCGTGACATGGATGGGCGTGAGTTGCCCCGCACGTGGAATATCTGCAATCTCAAGAAATGCTATCTTTAGGGAAGTGCTCACTGGGTATATGCGTACTTATATTTTTTTTTAAGACAAATGTTTTTTATTTTTGCAAGTATTAATTAAATGTCGCGGTTTCTAGCTAACTCCGCGACACAATTCACTTTACATGCTTATTGTGAGTATCTATTTATGTATCAATATTGTTGTTACATTATTCTGTGCCTACGCGGCGTGCATGCACCTAATAACCCCACGATGGGAAAAGGATGAGTAAACCTACTAAATGACTCGTTGAGTAAGAGGGTTGCAAACCCATCAACATTGGATCATGAATCCTTGTTAAACACCTTTCTCTCAAGACGTTGGAGTAAGTTTAAATGCGCATTCCACGATGGATGCGCAGCAGCGCACACGGTGCACGTTTAACAAATTAGGAGTCAAAACTTTTGACTTCTTGATATGGTATTAGCGGTACGCCGCATGTAATTGTAATGTCAACCCATACATGTAAACTTAGCATATTTTGCAGTCATGAACTTTGTAATGACTATGTTCACAACAATTTGACAAATAGCACATCACAAACAAGTCTTTCATGCAAAGGCAAATAATTGTGCACAAACATATTGTCAACTTTTATAACTTATATTGTGTGTGTACAATCGCACAAGCCACAACAACAAACAACCCATACTATGGGTCCCAAAGGATAACTTTTACAAAAGAACCATGAGTTTGATTAAACAAAATTTACCAACATACACAAAAACGATAAGTTTGCACAAGGAAGAAAGCCTAGATGCTGTGACAACGACTTTGCTCTGAACTGCCAACTTGGCACGCAGCATCTCCAGCCTCCTTAAGCTTCCCCAGAAGTTCACTATCTTTAGGTGACACAGTCACCACGCTAACTGGTGTTCCATTAGAACGGGGGATGTGCGCTGCACCAACACCGCATAATATTTCCTTGCCCTTCACCCCCTTCTTCTTAGCAAGCCTTATGGCGTGGGCCTCTAAAGACTCCTTCAACGGAATCTCCTTCTCAAGTGCAAAAGGATTGAGGATGTCACGCGGACGGGCAAAGATAGGAACTTGCAGTTACGCCACGTCGGGCTTGAGAAAGTGATCAGGCTGGGCCTCAGTGCCCTCGGTGGCATGCCTAGCCAAGGTTAACCCCGCCATTATCACATCTATGGGGTAATCCTGGTCACGCTCCAGCTGTGCAATATGAGGCAGCTCTAACAATTTCATCGTCTCCATCGCAGCAACTCTAAACCCTAAACCTTTATAGTTAAAAAAGAGTTTTTTTGACAAGGAAACTTGAGTAAAACTTAATTTTTATAGTAAACCCTAAACCCTAAACCCTAAACCCTAAACCCTAAACCCTAAACCCTAAACACGAAACCCTAAACCCTAAACCCTAAACCCTAAACCCTAAACCCTAAACCCTAAACTCAAAATCATATTTTCATGTGCTCCTAGTTGTGAGAAAGACTTTTTAGAAAATAATAGATTGGGACTATTGTATATATGTATAATGAGATATGCATTAGATAGAAGAATTTGTAAAGTTTGTATAAACTTTCCCAATCTTGTGTTTTTGTGTAAATAGAAACCTAGACACAGAGAGAGAAAAGAAAAAAAATATTTTAGTCAGTCAGGTGGGTGGTCCCCTTAAAGTCTGGCCGGTCCCCTTAAAATTAAGGGGGCCGCCCTTTATGAATTAAGGGGGCCGCCACCTGTTGAGAAAATTTTTCTCAGATTTTTGACAAACAGTTCTTTGATGATTATCATTTCTTTATTATGCCAAAAACTTAATCAATTTGTTCCATCATTCCTAGACCTAGACGTAAGTAGTTAAATGGCTAGTTTAAGTGGTTTAGTTAGAATATCGGCTAGTGTCTTCCGATGAGACCTTTTCTATAGGATATTCCCTTTTTGTAATATTATCACACAGATAGTGATGGAGAATCTCATGTGTTTTGTTCGTAAGTGTTGAACGGGATTCTTACTTAAGTCTATGGGCCCTTTGTTATCACACATTATTGGAATGTCGTCTAACCTAACGCCATAGTCTACGAGAGCTTGTTTCATCCATAGGGCTTGTTGACATGCCTTTCCGGCGCTTACATATTCCGCTTTGGTTGTGGAGATGGCAAGAGCGGTTTGCTTCTTCAAAAACCAAGATGTTAGGCAACATCCCATAAACGTGCAAACACCACTAATGCTCTTGTGATCTACGTAATCTCCTGCATGATCCGAATCCGCATACACTATTGTTTCTTTGCCGGAATTTCCCTAAGGATACCCATAAGCCTAACATGTTGTAGTGCCTTTAATGTATCGGAAGATTTCGTTTAACCGCTTTTCTAGGTGATAGGTTTTGGGGATTCCTCTTGAAAAAGCGTTGCACCAAAAGGGAAGACACCTAAAAAAACTGATATCAGGGGTCTACTTGCTTGCGTTAAGTTTAATAACTACCCTATCTGCCTCTATATTTGGTATTCTCTACAGATTACCTTCTTCGTCTCTCATGAGTTTGGTTCGTAGACATATGGGTTTTTTTTTCTTCATGGCTTAGATGTCTTCTTGTCAAAGTTCTTAAGCAATTTCCATAATATATTTTGATTGATTAAAAAATTTCCAATCATCTAATTGTTTTATTTGTAATCTAAGAAAAAATTTATTCCCTATCATACTCATTTCCACGCATCATGCATGATCTTGGCAAAGTGATCACACATTTATTGACAAGTTGATCTGAATATAAATGTCATCACATAAATTTGGACACATAATGAGGTTGGAGTCTTTTTTTTTATTGAAAGAATGTGGGGTATCTATCATTCCTATAGAGTAATCATGTTAAAAAGAAAGACTTTTAATTGATCATATCAAGCTTTTGGGCTTGTTTTTACACCATAAAGAGCTTTCTTAAGTCTATAGACATAATTAGGTTTTGCGAAGTCAATGAATCCCAGTGGTTGTGCCACGTAAACCTCCTCATTGATAAACCGTTAAGGATGCACTTTTCACATCTATTGGTGTAAATTAAAGTTTAGTGCGCAAGCATAAGCTAAGTATTCTTATGGACTGCTAGTCTAGCTACGGGTGCATATTGTTTCGTCATATAAATTCCTCTTGTTTATTATAACCTTGGGCGACTAACCTAGCTTTGTTTCTAGTTACGACGCTATTTTCATCAAGTTTATTTCTATATACCCATGTTGTTCCTATAATGGTCATATCCAAGGGATTTTGGGACTAGTTCCCAAACATCATTTGTTTTAAATTTAGTTTAGTTCATCTTGCATGGCCATTACCCAATTTTTATCTTTTAATGCCTCATTTATATTTTTAGGTTCTACTATTGAAATAAAGCGAAAAGAAATTACTTTTGTCTTGAGCGGGATGCGAGCCTAAGAGTTCTTGATTTAGATTAGCAATAACGTTTTCTAGGGATTCAGTTTTAGATTCTTTAAATATTTACATTTGATTATTTTTCTAATGAATTGTGGGAATTTACAGATTTTGAAGATTACAAAACATATATGCCGAAATGAAGATAGAAGAAACAATAAGGACCAAATATGTAATAGATAGATAGCTTAGTTAGTAAGCTAGGTTTGTAAACCTCCCTCAAATTATATTAAAGGGGGAGGCGTCTAGGTTACATCATCCATTGATAGCAGGACATCTCAATAGAGTCTGAAAAACGCATAGAGAGTGTGTAGTGTTGTAGTAGGAGTTAGTTTCTTTATGCTTCAATAAAGAAAGCTTTTTTGTAACTGTGGATTTGTGTTCTTATGTTCTTATTCCGCTGTGCTTAATCAATCAATGTTATTCATACCCTAGTTGAGTCCAGATCTTGGATCCTAAAACAGGTGGTATCAGAGCCTCGTGGCTCTCGATCTAGGGTTTAAATAGGTTTTCCTGTATAATTTATTTTTCTGTTATTATATTAAAAGGCTGCAGGGTTTTCTCCCCGCACCCTAATTCCGTGTATGACAGAGATCAGTTGAGTTATGATGAAGCAGCAGGTTGTTTGCTCGTGACAGCAGCATCAGAAACAGCAGGATCCTGATATAGCGATAACTTTGTCTACAGAAAAGTGGCGCTGATGGATATGGACGATCTATAACAGTTTTGCATGCTATGTGGACTGATTAGCGACAGACAGTGGACAAATCATGTGTTGCTAAGCATTAGGAGACGGAACGATGCTGTTTTGTGACAGAATTTTGCGACGATTTGTGACACTTTTAATGGCGTCGTCGGGATACTTAAAAAAAAGTATTTGTACGAGTTTATGTTGGTTACTTTTTTTTTGTTTTTTTTTTTTTTTTTTTTTTTTATTTTTTTTTTTTTTTTTTTTTATGCTGATTTTAGTTTATCTTATTTTGGATCTGCTAGTGGACTGTTATAACTGCAGCAGGGGTCGTAGTTACAATGAAAACAGCAGGTTTAAAAGAAAAGTCGCAACAGGTTGTTAAAGGATGTGTGAGCAGGTATGAATGGATTTATTTTTCTGTTTGACTACGTCTGATGTATATGGGATAAGATTCGGTGGTTGTGAAATCCCTGATCTTTAGGGATAGGTTTTGTTTCTCTATTTATTTCATATGTTTGTTAGATGTGGATATTAGAGCTGCTAAGTTTATGGGCTGTTGTTGATGGAAGTTGAATAAAAGGATAATACTGGTACCTGATGGGTTAGTACTGGTCATTTATGAGTTAATTCTGTCTTCGGTTAATACTGGTTGGTCGTGTGTGGTTAGTTCTGGTCACTTGGTTCTTGCTGGTTTCATTATGTTCATGCTGATTATTGGTTTCGGTTTCTGCTGGTCGCTATAAGTTTCTGCTGGTAGGCTTTATGGTTCCTGCTGGTAGGCTTTGCTTTTTATGGTTCCTGCTGGTAGGCTTTATGGTTCCTGCTGGTCTGCTTATGGTTTCTTCTGCTTGCCTTGTTCGATATTGTTTTGTTATTGCTGCTGGTTTATAGGTCCTCAGACGCCCTTGGATCTTGGACGATGTGGGACATTATGGCTTGGTTACTTCTTCTTGATTTGGTTTGTGGTTATGAGTGTTTATTACATAACATAATAATGTTGTGTAGTGGTCCGGGACCGCACACATTATTATTTCAACTAGCTATGGAGGAGTAGTGATCAGGGATCAACGATGAATCATAGCTAAGATACGAATTTACGTTTGTGTCTGGTAATAAATACTCGTATTGATCTGGGATCAAACAGTCTTATTATTGTTGTGATTCGATGAGACTTCGATGGACGGTTATGGGGAGGTAGGTCAGGGACCAACGATGAACCATAACTAGGTGTGATAAACATGTCTTGTACGCACTGAATCAGTTTACTATTTCAAGCCAATTAAAGTCCGAGATTCATGAGATGGTTAGTATACTTTTAAGGGGAAGCTTATTTGTTCAAAAATACTTAACCATCTACATGCATTACTTGAGGGGAAGCGTTTACAAGTTGTTGGGTAGCAGGGTAATGACGTGGAGGAGATAATGAATAGGGTTTTGGGTTTGGCGGGAAAGAAAGGGTGCAGGGTATGTACTGTTAGTTTGATTTAGGTTAACAGGGTAAGGGGTGAAGGTTTAGGGAAATGGCAAGATGGACCCCTAAAAGTGATAAGAGTTATTATAGTGTAGGTCCTTTATGGTGTAATAAGGTTTAGGGGTTTGACAAGTTTAGTCCTCCAATGTGATATATGGTATTGCATAGTTAGTCCTTGGTAGTTAAAGGTGAAAGGGTTAAAGGACTTAACGCCAGTTAAATGAGGATGGGCCTTATATGTTGTTTGGGCCGGATTGTAAATAGAAGGGAATTGGGCCTTTTGCTTTTGGCAGTTTGGGCTTTGGGCGTAGTATAGTAAATAAATACTATTGGGCTGACCCGGCCCATTAACTCGGGTACGGGTTGGCCCAATAAGATATTTATGTCCTCGGCTTCGGTTTTTCGCGCTCTTTCCAATTCCGCTCTTGGTTTTGTCCGGTTTGGCTTTGTTTTTGTCTTTTAGTGAATATCCGGTACCTGCACAGTACAAACACAAAAACAAGCATATTTATAGCATTTTATGTACGTTTTTGGTCGTTTAGGGCCGATTTTAATGGTGAAAAGTATGTGTAATTAAACGCATACCAGTTATGTAACCAGTAATTTCACAAAAGTATGCTTGATTTTTTTTTAAATTTAAGCATAATTTGAGTATTTTAATGTGAAAAATAGGACAAGTATCGTTCTAATTTCCATCCCCCCCCCCACTTAAATTATACAATGTCCTCGTTGTATAGATCAAACATTAAAAATAGGAAATTAAAAGAATTAGAACGAGAAACTCCCCTGATATTTGCTCGGTATGATTCTCCAAGTTGAGTTTATGAGCAAGAATGTATGTTGTAAATGCGTCTGGAAACCAGCATGACTACAACACACATAGGATTCCAGACTATAGATACTCCACCAACATTGTCAATTTCTTTCCAGCGAGGTCCTGTGCAAAATATAGGAAAACCATGCAATCCTGTCTCGGGTATCCTACTGTTAATAAAAAAAATTAAAAAAATTGTACAGGAAGTTAATACGCCGTATCCAAAAACCTGGATACACCGTTTAGAGAAACATGTAAAAGGTATTTATACGAGTCAGTTCTGTTGATACACCGTATAGAGAAACATGTAAAAGGTATCTGTACGAGTCAGTTCTGTTGAATACGCGGTATCATATAATGATTACGTCGTATAGACAAAACTGACAATAATGTTTTAAATATACAAAAATAAAGAACTGATAACGTCCATAAATTCAATACACCGTATGGTATGGAGCGGATACACTGTATTGATGTCTGGGAAGACAGACTCGATAAAAAATAAATAAATAACTGTCTGGTTGTCTCTCGGGAAGCACTTTTCATTTCAGCTAAGTCTTTAAGTTAGACTTTTTCTTTAGCTCTTCACACTATTCAACACTCTTCCATTCATGCTTTCACTCTCATTATGAATACGGTGCTTGAGTCCGTAATCAATCAATGAGCTATGTTGCTGAACTTATTGCCAGGCTTGATTCTATCATAAACAAATCACAAAACCATCATATCATAATATCAAAAGATAACCTGTTTTAAGTTTAAATACATCATGATATGAATAATATAAATGTACACAAGATAGAAATCAAAAGTAATGGTGAGGGAGATCAGGGATCTGGATGTTGTGGTGCTGAGGTGCTGGCATCATCAGTCGTACGCCTAGTAGGCCTCACATATGGGATCTGAAAATTTGAATAGATAGTGTACCTGACCCTAGCATGATCCATCATCAGTGATAGACTAGAGACTGTCCATGTAGTAAACCTAGATGAATCGCAGGCCATGCGATTCGACACATCTCTCTGCTTTGCCACGCTGCCTCACAAACCAAAGACCTTCTCCTCTAACCTAGCTAAACTCTATGGCATATCCCTACCCTAGGCTATTACAGGTGGTGGTTGAGGTGCTTGTACGGGTGCTGGAACAATCTGAGCACCCTCATCAGCATACAGAGCACTCTCAGCCACCTCTAGGGTACCAGCCGCAGCATCAAGCTGCCTCTCTGGTCTCGGGGCTACCCAAGCCCAAGTATCTCCTAATCTCTCACACATGCGCAACCTGGCTAGCTCATCCATGTCAATCACTCTATGCTCTCCAACTACCATAATCAATCCTTGGAGGCCCTCCTCCGTAAACAACCCAAAGTACTCAGCAAGACGCCCAACAAAATGTCCACCAAATAACCTAGCCCCACGCTTCCTCCCCTCAGCGTGTCTAAACAAGTGTCAGGCTAACATGTAGGGGACGTTAAATGTTGTCCCCTCATCCATGCTCCTCAAGTAAAATAGGTCAGTAGCGGTTACGTTCTGAGGTGCCTGGCCCATACCAGATATACTCACTACAATCAATCTATGACAAAGTCTCCTCAATGGGTCTATAATAGATATATATAAGGGGGCCACCCTCAAAAATTCACCATCTGAAGAAATTCTAGCCCAGTAATCACTCAGATCACCTTTGTCGGCGATCCCTCTCAGGCTACCTGCCCAGTATGCCTTAAATCCATCTCTAGCCATTTCCTCATCAGTATGTAATCCTAAGGCCAAAATGAACTGCCTCTAGGTCATGCTACGCCTAGCCCTACCTAACTGAAAGCATAGTGTATCAATAATATCTAACCCCATCTCACTGTCATCAATCTTGCAAGTACTTAAGAACTCGAGCATAAACTCACGAACCAACGGTCCATGGATCTTAAATAATCTCCTTCATGCATGACTAGTGAATGAAACTTGTCCCTCTGCTCTAGTATACTCCATCCTCAACCTATCAGTCAAAGCCTGCCTCATCTTAACTGTCAACCCCTCAAAGTATAATATATGAACCCGGTTGACATGTCTGCCAAAGATCGTATCAAGTCTCTACTTGTAATCCTAAACTATCTCCTCAGTGTACCCCTCTACCTCATATCTAAGCTACAAATGCCTTTGAGCCCTAGGTGGTAGCGGTGCCATATTTGCAAAACTCAATCAAAGTTAGTACACAGGAAATAGAATTTTCATCACTCTACCTTGCTATATTAATAATGTTTGCTTTGATAATGCCCTTGCTGACTTAGGAGCTAGTGTAAGTGTTATGCCTCTCTCGACCTACCTTAACTTAGGATTAGGCGAATTAGCTCACACTAAGTTGACAGTTAAATTAGCAGATAGGACGGTGAAATATCCAAAAGGAATTGCAAAAAATGTAGTAGTAGGGATTGGTAAGTTTGTTTTCCCCATAGACTTTATAATCCTAGATATGCCCGAGGATATCAAAGTGCCCTTGATCCTCGGAAGACCATTTTTGTCTACCGCCCATGCTAAGATTGATGTTTTCAAAAGAAAGATTACTTTGAGGGTAGGGGATGAGAAGATTATTTTCAAAAGTGTTAAACCTGCTAGTAGTTTAATTAAGAGGGTCTACATGTTAAGTTTGAGAGAAAAAATGGAACTTGATTTAGAAGCTAAGCTAATGGGAGAGACTTTGGTGTTAAATAGATCATTAGACCCTTTGAATGGAGATTACATAGAATTAAATGATCTAAATGAACCATTAGAGCTTAGGAGAAATCAAGATAATAATTTGATGCCCACCATTGAGGAAGGTGAGGTGATTGATGCACCCATGGATGATTTAGTCAACTCTAAGTATGATGAACTTGATATAGGAAGTAATGATTACCCTAGTTGTTGTGACTTTGATAAGAAGATCCATATTGATTGCGCCCACAACCTAAAGTTTTCATGCATGATAGGATTTGAATTTGTACACGTTAACTTCTTTCCAATATTGTACGTCAATGTGATGTCTAAAAAGTTTCATAACTCTATAATGAAAGACAAATTAGAGTACAATGGGAGTAACGTTGTAGGAGCCTTAATGAATGTACCTATCTTTGTTGGAAATTTTTCTGTCGTAACGGATTTTGCAGTTTTAGAAGATATGGATGCTTATCGTGATGAAGGAATGGGTGACGTTATTGTTGGAGAACCGTTTTTAAGAGAAATTGGGATTAAAGCAAGACGGTTTGAAAGAATGATTACCATTTATAAAGGATATGAAGAAGTGTAGGATTCTAGTAATCTTATGATCAAACCAAGAACAAGAGTGAGATATGGGTTGTGATGTTAGAGAGAGATTGGATGGAAAATGGATGAATTGTATAAAATGAAATATGGAAAAATGGAACAACCAACCCTCTCCAAGGCTAGGAGAGGGGTTTATATAGTACCTATAGGCCGGCCATGGGCTATGATGGGCTTCCCATGGGCCTTGGGCCGGACTAGATTACTAATCTAATCCTTTCACTAACTACGAGCTAAGACCTGTTACAACTTGGAAGTGACCGACACTTTTTGTGTTTCCAACAATCTCCCCCTAAGGGAGGTCACTCCATTTTACAAAACTTTAAACCTAGCATACTATGCTTCATCTTTAGTCTTTAGCTCGTACTCTTGACTTTCTCTTGAGAATATGTTGTAGTGATCATTGACTTCTGGATTGAGCTTGTTCCTTGAACTTGTATTTGACATTGTGATCTTGAGCATCTTGAGATCATCAACCAAGCACAATCTCTTCGCCATCTTGTAACTTTGCCATCTTGTGAACTTGCGACTTCTGGACCGACATGCTCATACCTTTCTTAATTTGGAAAGCTTTAATGTTGCATCTTTCTTGAAGTTCTTTAACTTAAAACACTTCGACGCTATCAGAAAGACGTGCAGTACAGAGTAGCGGGAAGTTCTTGAAACATGTACTTGACTTTCATTGTCGGTAGGGTATGAGATGAGCTATTGAACTTTGTGAGACAGCTGGAACAGAACCTCCACCACCATCTTTAAATAGCCTGCATAAAACAGTTAGCAATAAAGCGGGGGGACGAATATGGCTTTGTCATTCGCCCAGGTTTGGTTGGAGTAACCTTCAAATCCGTAAGGATTGACCTGTGATCAGATAGATTCAATTTAAGAAGAATCTTCTTGACAGGATTTCCAGCTGTAGTATTGAATCTTTCTAACACATAAGTATTAGATTCATCGTACTCAGCATGTTCTCATTATCGGAACGTCTCAAAGCAGACAGCACGATAAGAGTGAACCTGTGAGTTACTATCTCACCGATTGATATAGAAAAATCAATTTGAAAATCAATCGGTGTATCACTTGCAAAATTGTTTTTGTGACACACCGAGAGTGTTAATTATTTCAAAAATTCATTAACAACCGTTGATCCCTTTCCTGGAACAAGTTTGATTCTTAAAGAATCGCACCATCGTTTCTTTCCAGTTGTCACAAGTATGATTCATAAAGAATCGCACAAGTTACCTACCATGAGCTTGTTTGATGTTGGCTCAAGCAGGATTTCCATCTTCATTGTGAATGAATTCACTCTGATGTTCTGGCAAAATCACAAGGATCTTGCGTAGGACTCTAATGATATTACTTGATATTCACATTGTGTGAGATAACAAGCTAAATTATGACAAGTGTCCTAATGAGATTAATGGATGATCTCTTTTGGCTCTAGACTCAATAGTGCACTTTTAATTTTAGTGATCGGAGGCTGGAGCAGACTGCCACCTTTTTAATATCAACTAACTCGGAGTGAGAAAGTCGATAGAAATGCGTGTAATCTCTGTGAGAAATGAAACAAGAGTCTTTTGAGAGACCTTGAGTGGCTAGGGAGGGTTGTGCATAGCGTCACTGGGTCCATGACTGTCTTCAATGTCAGACTACACCTGAGTGTTTCTGACAGCATATGTATTGACCCGGTTTCTGCCTAAGTGTATGGAGGGCTTCTTTATTTTCACCCTTTATCCTTACATTTCTTTTTCATTCTTCAACCCCTTCAATGCTTACCGAGACTTCATAACTAACACCTTGTTGGGTTTGTTCCAGTGTTAGCTCCATCTCAGTCGGCATTATTCCCTATTCTCACTTTTTCTCCTTTTTAATCATACCTAAGGACTTCTACACTAACTAGTGGATATCCCTGGGTAGATCCCTCCGGTTCTGGCTGGATCATGGGATCTGAATACCTAAGCCTAACCGCCTTATAACTTCATAAATTTAAGAACATGGTCGGTCTTTTGGGTATTTCATCACGATCCTTCCAAAAACATTGAAAATTTCAATCAAAGTGTTTGATATAAATATCAAAAGATTTACACTTTGAGAGTTTTTCATCATCACTAAAAGCTCCCCCTTAACATGTGCATCGTAATCGTAGTACATGCTAGGTGTGGAGTGCATTGAGTCCATTTTATTTGATCACTTCTGTCAATATACATTAAGTCCAGGTTAATCACATTTTCTCCCCTTATCCAAAATGTTAATCCCTTGATATTTTGGATATCAATTGATTAACCGTTCGGGGACAAAATGATATATTCTAGCAGAATGGAACATATTATTGCTCCCCCTCAACGTTTGAGGGTTTATAAGACAGTGCTGAGTACAATAATTTGAAAGATTTTGAATTTACTAAGAAATTCTTGAAAATTTTGTACTCGAGCACTCCTTATTATCACCATTAAGTCTACACTTTATATATTCACAAGATTATTATATACGAGGTTTGACCTGAATGATGAGAACATCATATGATAGAATCATATGGTTCTTTTGACGCAGCCGTAGGTCTCCTTCGTACAATCTCCCACCAACGAACTTTCTAAGCTCCTCATTAACCTTCTTTCTTTCAAGAGGTTGTCAATCTGATCTTTCTCTGTTCAAGCACTCTTCAGCGTTGCTTCAACTTTCTTTCCAAGTTATGAAAGTCTTTGCATCAAACTTCGAGGATAGAACAGATTCAGATACATATGTAACTTGAGCTTGTGAGGTTGGTGTGTCGGTGTTGAAGTTGTCTTAGCTTCCCCCTAAACCAGCAATCCTTTCTTGAGTAGATTCAGAACTTTCTTGCAAGCCGCATCAAGCAGTCTTGATGTATAAAGCCCAGATATCCGAAGTACACAAGTAACTCGAAGCCGCAACACCAAAGTCAATTAAGTCCCGGATGAGCGCATTTCTCTCTTCAGGATAGTCATGATATAAATTGTAACACCAAAGTCAACTAAGTCCCGGATATCACAATTATTCCTTCTTAAGTAGTCGAAATGGAAACACCTAAGTCAATTAAGTCCTAAATGTACTCATTTCTTTCTGCAGAATACTGACTAACTTAAGGAAACATCATACCTATGTGAACCTCTTTTATCACATATTTCTACTTCTTTTAAGAATAAGCTTAGTGATTAACCGTTTAAGGAAGCCTTTATTGAATCAGTAACCAATCTTCTCACGCTTAGAATAAATCTTCTTACAACACTTCCCCCTAGTATCTTAAATGATGCATACTTAAACTCACAAGATATCTCTACCCTCATGTAGTTGAAATAGTGCACCCGAAAGTAACAAGTTAAACACTGATTTTCTCTGCGGTTATGACATTTGTCTTCCCGGAATGACCTAAAATAAGAATAGGTTATGAATTCTATCACGTGTACTCATTAACTTTCTTGTATATCTATTCCTTCCCCCTTGCTGGTTTCGATACCTCGGAATCAGCAAAACCTAGTACGCACATATACTCGAGATCGTGTTCAAAGAATTGATAAGCTTAACCCGAAAGATTCAAAACAGCCTAAAATCAAAAGAAGCTAACATCAAAAGACAAAAGAAGCTAACCTCAAAAGAAGTCCAAGGACACTATCAAGTCCAAACTAAGAGGGTGGCAATATTGAACGTCTGTAGTTATTAAACTCCTGAATCACTAAGTCTCTAAGTCCATAAATAATTAAACAAATGACATCTAAAGCACTTGTAGTTAATATAAATTAACTCCCCTTGAAATTGTTATCCGTCATTATCCAAAACTTTATCCGTTTATTCCATGACTTATTTTGAAAGACTGTTTTAAAAGATTATTTGATGACACTTTCTCCCCCTCAAATATGACCCGTTTTCTATTTAAAGAGTTGTTTGTCATTGTTATGAGAAGGTACGAATTGTCCTTTGAAAAATCTTTTTGTGATTACTGAAAACACCGATTCATTATGAAATAACTTTTTACCAATAAAAATAAGATTTCTCTTATTTTAACACATAAGCGCACTGACACGTACACTTATGGAAATATAGGAAGCACGGGTTGTGATGCAAAGTAATCACAAGCCTTTGCATGGTCATAAAGTAGACCATGCCAGAATAAATTCCCGTTGTTAGGAACAACTGTCTTTTAGACGACATGTTTTTCCTCTAAGGTGAAAAACGGTTACATATGAAATAAATAGCAAGCCATATGACATGTTTTGAAAAACATTTGAACTTTTGCACGCACTTTATTTTGTCCACGAGTCTTTAATTAAAGACATTTCTAGGGACGTAAATATTATACGTTTTCAAAAGACATGCCTTTAGAAAAACTTCTTTAAGTAATTTTTCTCATATTTTAATTTTGTATTTTGTTTTTATAAAGGTTTTATATCTTTTTGGATTTTTTGATTTTATATTTTTCTCTTTTGTTTTTATAAAATTTTATAAAAATAAAAATAAAAATTAAAAATCTTTTTATGTTTTTATGATTTTAAGTATTACTTAGGATACAAGAATATTTCTCTTACTTTTGAAAGAAAAAGGCACTGAGCGTAACACTCTTCTTTTTCGTTTAGGAGCGGGGACTGAAGTGTTGTCGTACAGACACATTATCCATGAAAGCACTGGGTGTTGATATGAAAGTAATCAACACCATCGTCCTTTTTCATCAATACATAAAATTCCTGAACCTTGGTTTCTGATATATCACCTTTCATAGCAAACAAATCGAGTCTTTCCTTTTCAGGATTGCAAAATGTACCTTGTACTTAGTTTAAGAGTACCTGCACTGACAATGAGGAGTTGATCGCATTAATAAGGGTTATGTGATATAATCATTTGAACCATTTGGGAGTTCACAATCAACCTTTGTTGTGCTAGATGTGAATGTCTTTCCAGTTGGAACCCACTTAAGACCAGCAGTGTTAAAAATTCTACCCGTCGGTATCCACCTAAGGTAAGATCTAGGAGTGGGTTTGTTTTTCTCATGAGCACAGCGGAAGACTTATTGGTAGAAAACCTATGTCCTGTAATATCTTCGTACCAGGTTTCAGAGTGTGACTCGTTGTATCTACGGGTTTGTTAACTTTTTCTAGTCTTATTTGGGGTTGAATCTTAGCACGATAATCACGTTTCTTTAACTTCTTTCAGAAATTTGATTTTTATAACATGCATCATGATTGCCATTAAAGACACACTTTGACAATTTTGACGCACACAAAGTGTTTGAAGTCGAGAGAAAAGGACTAGAATTCCTAGTAGTGATCTGCCTTTGGCATAACAGTTGTCGTTGGGCAACAACTCTTATATTTGCAAAACCCTAGATGTTTTGATTATTGCTCCTAGGGTTTTAGATTTGCAACTCGTATATTGTTTTTGTGATTTAGCATATTGCATTACACCTAGTTGTTGACTTTCTATCTCTTTTTGTGTCTTTTCTAGCTTGATCTAGATAGTAAATATTAAACATGTCAATTGAACTAAATCTTGGCATTTTCTTAGAACAATTCCAAATGAGCTAGATGCAATCATATGAATTAGGTTTTGCCAAAAGGCACAGATTTCTCTTCCACTTAGGCAAGATAATGTTGAGTGACTGTTTTGAACAAAACGTTATTCACATCAACTTGTGATGCAAACCGTGGTTTTTGAAAAAATTAGGTCTTACAGATTTAAAACACATTCGGTTGTCTAAACAGTGAATGGTAATCTGGGTGAGTTGTAAATCGTTTTCCCCAAGATTGATGGTTTGCAAACATAGTATCCCACGCTATTTCCTTTTAACTTTCATGAATTCGTTTTTCAACGCTACATGTCGAAAAAAACCTTTTCCTTAATCTGAGCCTGTTACAATCAGCATTATCAATCATTTTTTACTATTTATTTGACAATCATTGAGTCATTATGGTCTTTTGTCTGAACTCGTATTGTTTTGATAGAATCGTAAAGATCTTTGTAAGTCTTTTTTAAATGCTCATTTTTCCTTAAAGCAACTTCTCATTATCTGCAAGTAATTATAGCCACACTATGTTCCAATTCGATATTGGATCTTTTTCAAGTACATCAATTTCCCTTGTTAATTTTGCTTATTACTTGTTTCATTTAAAATTTGACCAGTGTCTCCCTCTTATTTAAAACTTGATATGATATTAGAGTTTCCATGATAACACAATGTGTTTCCAATCTTGAAAAAGTCTTTTTGAAGTTGGCAACGTCCTTTTTGAGAAAAAAATTTTCAGACTCGAAGAGAATAGGTATTGAAAAATTCAGTTGTCATGTTATCAAATGAGCAGATCAAGTAAAGACATGAAACTTGACATTTTTTCCAGCATTCTGTTCAATCTCTCCTCCCCTATGACACATATTTGTTGAATCAGGAATGATATTTCTATCAACCTTTTCCAACATATGTGTGTCATAAATGGATCAGATTGTCACGAATGTTGTTGTGTACATTACAAGAGTATCATGTTGAACATCAATTGTACTCAGCTAATGGTTGTTTGTCAATTCACGTAGTTGATATCTGCATCCTCAGCAATGAATCTTTCCCGATCTCTGCATAGAAACCTGCCCTTTAAGATCTGTCTCATTGCTATTCCTCCGTAACAACCAACCAGCAACCAGCATCTAATGCTGTTCTCGAATCCACCTTTCCTCTTTTGACTGCGATCCACTCTATCATTTCACCCTGCTGTTATTTTCATCGTTTATGATAGAGCTCTTAGCATCAATAGTCATCTAAAAACAGGATTTCCCATTAGTTGGATCATGTATCACACGGAATTTTGAATCTCATTTCGAGTGTTTTTCTAGAAAGACTTTCATATCATTCACCCTCAAAATCATCGAAACTGATCGAAATTAATGAATGTCCTGAAACTGTTTCATGAGTACTCTAAACCACCAATGGATTTCAGTTTCTTGAAAATTCTTCCTTCGTGTATTGCTTTTCTATATTATCCAAGTTAATAACAACGATTCTGTGAAAGTCTGATTATCTTGATCAAATAGTGCCACACATGCCCGTTCGAATCCTCCCTTGATTGAAAGAACCTTGAGATGTGAATGAAGTAGGCGAAAAATGATTCATGCATTTTTCTTGCTTGTCTTGCATTTGTTTTTTGCAAGCTGATGCATCTCTCTCTCTTGAGAATTAGAATTCAAAGATTCCATTGAAATTCGATGTGTGAAATGAAATTAAAAAATCTTAAGTAGATTAAGTGATTTTGTTGTGGTTTTGACGAAACAATTAATGTCTACGGGATTTTACAAATCTGTGATTTAAACCGAGAAAAGAATTATATCTTTCGCGGGATTTTACAAAATCAAAAAGAAACCGTGAAACAATAATGAATTGATGTCGAAATCGTTGTTGACGTTAACGTACTTGAGTTTAATTAACGATTGTTAGAAAAAAAACTTGAAATAAGGACTAGCTATGTAATTAATTAAAACTAAAGAATAAAAAGTTGAAAAATAAGAAGACTTAAAAAAGAAAGTGTGAAAATAAAGGTTAAAATTGAAAAAAATTCTTAAGATAAGGACTAATAGTAAAGATATTATTTGACTAAGGTTAAAATTGAAATGTTTGAAAGGTAAAGGGCTAATAGTAAAAGTGTGAATTAACTAAAGGTTAAAAATACCGCCACCACCGCCGGCCACTTTTCCGGCCAAACTCCGGCGAACCCAAAATATATATAAAAAATAGATCCTCCACCGATCTACTCGATCCCCCTTGTCACTCTCCTCCACGCGCCGTTTACCTCCTCCGGCTGCCTCCATTTCGCCGGCCACCACTACACCGATGCTATGCCACAACAACCACCATAATCACATCGTCAACCTCCCAACCACCTCCACCGAACACCACCACAGCCACCACAACGCCACTAGCCGCCACCATCCCCACTGTCGCATCTCCTCACCACCACCCTCACCTCCACTGCCTCGCCACCCTCACCCCACGACGCAACACCATCAACAGCAACATCACCACCTTCGTACTCCATCACCACCGAGCACCACACCACCATCGCTACCCCCCACAACCTCCACCAGCCGCGGTTCAGCCACCGCGCACAAGTGACAAGAGTCGTCTCAACCATAGGAGCGGCAGAAGAAATAATAGGAGCAATAGTAGAAGTCTCTGGAGCAACCACTGAACTAGAAGGAATAACAGTAGGGATATCACCAAAAAGAATAACCCGAGAGGGCGGTGATCTCACACTCTCATCCGAAGAATCAGAAGAAATAATGATAGCTGAAGCTGCCATAATCTGCACAAGCAAAAGTTTATATAAATCTCCTTTATATGAAACCATGCAAGGCATAAAGAAATGCTAAAATGAATGGCAAGGTAAATATGGCAATATGTAGCACTCTTACGTATATATAGTAATCTCATATATATGAATGCAGCAAGGATATATAACAAGTAAGCACAGATAGAGGCACATAGAATCACATACTGGTTATAGCCCAGACCTAGTATAACTACCTGGTTCTCTATAACCTTGGCTCTGATTACCAATCTGAAAATTTAATCGTCTATATTCCGAATCAATACGCTTTAAATCACCACAACAAAACACTAAAGCCACCAAGATAGAACCATGGCTCTTGATACCAATTGAAGAATTCTCATTACACACAAAAGATGAACTTGAGAGAGAAAGTAGAGAGAGAAAGTAAAAATGGAAAAATGGGATGGTTGATTGAACTATGTGGGAAAATACAAAGAGAACCAACACCCTCTCTATGTGTGGAGAGGGTATTTATACTTACATGAGGTGGACATGGGCCTTTGGTTAACAAGGCGTCCCATTGACCCTTCGGACTAGTTACCTATTAAGTTTCCAAATATTACTTGACGATCACAACCGAATCTATGAAAGTGACCCTGAGACTTTACTAGGAATTTTCTGTATCCTAAACAGTTTTTTAACTTTTGTTCGCCCTTAATAATCTAATTTTTTTGTTTTTATCTTTTGCTACATAGGTTAATATATTAGAATAAAACTTAGTAAATAAATAAAAGTTTTAAATTAAGAGATGTGTCTCGATTGATAGAGCAGATCCGACTTGGGATCAATGACATTACTTGCGCATTTATATCAATCACCCAAAAATTGTAAGGTTTAGATCTTAAGGAATTCAGGTATCCATCTTTGATACCTAAGATAATTTTTGCCTTTAGCTTTCTCGAGTTAAGGTTTGAATGCAATTGCAAGTGTCTCATCCGTCGTTATGGCTGTGTATTTGTAATTTTTCGCCTTTTCTGGAGTATTGGTATCGGTTTAAAAATTATATGAGTGTGCCGGTGATTTATTGATTCTAGAACTTGTGCTTGAAATCATTACGAGACCGCAGTGAGATCACGTTCGCGTGATAAAGGTATTTTTAAGTGATAAAGAGGCAACTTAGGATTTAATCCAAATGGCCATTCCATTTTATTATTTATTCTTTTAGCTAATTACGCTGATTAGCTAACCACCTAAATAAAACCCATCTGTAGCATTCATCTTTAGTGCTAGATACCCCTAGTTTAACCCTCTGAGTCATTCTATTCATTTTTTCTCATCCACGAAAATATAATAAAAAATACAAAAATATATAACCTTTAGCCTAGACTTACCCCTTATTGAAAGTCCCAATGGTTGGTTGCTAGTTGCTCGACACGATTGGTTGATTTTTGCTAATAGTTTGTTCGCACTTTGCTATAAGTGTTGTGCCATTTCATCGAAGATGAAGGAGACGTCTTTATGATTTTGTATTTTTTATGGTGTATGCTTATCTCAAGTGTGGTAGAATTGTTAGTTGATGGAATGTGAAGGGTGGATTGAAATAAATGGTGAAAAAGTGGAATAAAAGAAAAAAAATCGAGAAAAAATAAGAAAAAAATGAGTAAAAAAAAGAGAGAGAAGAAAAAAAAGTGATAAATAAGAGTTGGATTGTTGTTGGCATTTGGACGTATTGATATATTATGATATGTGCCGGATATAATGATGAGAGGTTCGATAACCTCACGGGTTTGTGGATTGTCGTAACTAGCAACATGGGTTTCTTGGACTTGTCGACGTGTATATTATAAAACCATTTCCAGTATATATTTTCCATGCCTTATCCACACCCTTATTTAACCCTTAACCTAAAGTTACAACCCGAATAGAAGTCCTCTTTTGATATTTATACTTGGTGCTTACACCATGTCGGTGCAGTTTTGTTTATTGTACAAGCCTATGGTAACTTAATGAATTATGTCTGAGCAATTGAGTGTGATTTCCCTTTTACCCTCTTTTACATCATATACGAGTGTTTGAGTGAATTATACTTTTCCTTATTCGTGAGGTGCTTAGTCATGTTATTACAGCTTGAAGATCGTTGGGTATTGTCAAACATCTCTGTTTTCACATATTAAAAATCTAAAAATATTTTTCATAATTCTAGTTTTGTTTTGTAAAGCTTATTATTTTTCTTTATTTTGCTTGAGGACAAGCAAACCCTTAAGTGTGTGGGGTGTTTGCGCCTTTTGCGCTTATTTATTAAAAAATCAAAAATATTTTCGATAATTTCACACCCAATAAAAAATTAAAAAAATTAATAATAATAAAAATTTCCTTGTCCTGTCATATAAGAATTTAATTTCTGATTTTTTTTCTTAGATTTGCTTGAGGGAAAGCAAAGTTTAAGTGTGGGGGATTTGATAACGCTCAAATTATACATATTTTTATATGCGTTATATATGCTTTTATACTTATATATTGGTTAATTATAAGAACTTTTGATACTTCATCGAGTATATTTGCTATTGTAGGTTCATATGATGTGTCGTGGAAGAAAATAGAAGTAAACACAAAGATTTGAAGCTTAAATGAAGAAATAACTCAAGCTGAATGCTTCCCGACACTTGTTTACTGTTTTGGCCATAACTCGTTCATACGAACTCCGTTTGACGCGATTCTGGCGGCCACGTGAAGAGAATTCAATTATCTACAACTTTGAAAAAGGCCAAGTGCTGGAAATGCCCCAAGTATGCCGCACTTTCCAAATGTGTGGCGTACTTTTCATCACTAGCGGGAAAATATCATTTAAGAAAGTGTGGCGCACAAATAAAAAAGTGCGGCGCACTTCGCTTCTGAACAGCCAAAAAATCATATTTAAGACTCCCATTAACTCCACAACCCTTCACTTTCCTTTGGCCTTGGTCCCCAAGTATTGTTGTCCTATAAATAGACCCATTTTGGCCAGGAGAAAGATATATCTTACACATACAACCCATATCTCAACTTGGGGAGGAGGAAGGAGTGGTGAGGGTCTTAGGATCCAATGATCTAAACACCCCTTCTCGTCGCCATGCTACCGCCACTCTCTGCCATGAACCACCACTGAAACACCACCATTTTTAGACCCTAAACATCATATTTCCAGAATCTAAACACATCATACCATGAGGATTAGACGATTCACACGAAATCTCTAATTCCTTCACTATGTTAAACTCGTTACCAAACACACCATTTGGCGACGTGTTCTTGATTTCTAACGGGTTCGTGACTGCCCCGTTGGTTATTCCAGCAGGTTCGAATGTTGGTTGTTCGTGGGAACCATTGGTTATTGGTTTGGTTATGATGTAGTGTTCTTCGTTCGTTTTGAATATGTGAAACATGAATAATATTTGGATGATTTTGCTATGAATTGTGAATATATATGTTTATGAATTCGATGTTATCTTTACTTGGATCCTTGTTTATCCTTTGATTGATTGTTGCAACTATTACATGTCGAAAGAGTTAGTTGTAATGATCGATTTTGAGTCGCGAATCAATATTATACTTGTGATAATTGTGTGGTAAATTGATAAGCAACCCAAGTAGAATGATGTTTAAGACCCTTCCTTATGTTGACCTACCGGGTTGGGAGGAATTCATATATATGCATATTTGATATAAACCATTCTTAATGCACTCGTGATGATGTAGTATATAAGCCGAAAGGATTCTATGTTATCATTGGTAAATATGCTTGTTATTATGATTACCCGTCATATATGACTTGTATGCTTTGTTTATATAAAGTCTTGCTCTATCTATATCTATTATGGTATGTGGATCATGCCTTGTTTCTTGCTTTGCTTTATACACACGTTTAGACTAATTGATCCGTGACAATCAATTGGCTTTGTTACTTGATAAACAATCTATGAATTGATACAAATCCCGTGGAATGACCTGGACTTACCTTAAACTATATTACACTTGATAAGGTATACTTGCCCGAATGTTGTGTTTTTAGTCAAAACCGGTATTTCCAGTATTATAAATTTAAAGCTTGTAAAAACACACATCAATGACTAATCAAGATATACTTGGACTAGATTTCTAAAACATAAAAATGAAGCATTTGACCATTTTGAAATTTTAAGTAAGAAAATTCAAGTCCAAAATGGATGTCTCATTATTTCAATCCGAACGGATCATGGTCGGGAATTTGATAATGAAGTACAATTTGGAGCTTTTTGTGATGCTAATGGTATCACTCACAACTTTTCGGCTCCACGTACTCCACAATCAAATGGGGTAGTTGAACGTAAAAACCAAACTTTACAAGAAATGAGTCGAACAATGCTTGATGAACAATCTATCCCTCAAAAGTTTTGGTGTAATGCCATCGACACCTCCACATATATTTTAAATAGGATCTTAATTACACCTTTCCTAGGAAAAACTCCTTATGAGCTTTTCAAAGGTAAAAAGCCCTCACTAGAATATTTTAAAGCGTTTGGTAGTAAATGTTTCGTTCTTAATACTAAATATTATCTTACCAAATTTGACCCCAAATCTACCGAAGGCGTCTTTCTTGGTTATTCTCCTAATAGTAAAGCTTTTATAATTCTAAATAAAGAAACCACGAGGATCGAAGAATCTCTAAATGTGAGATTCAACGAAAGTCCACCTCCTAAGTCATCGCCTTTAGTAGATGATGATATAATTGAAAGTCAAATCATAGAAAACCAAATAGAAGATATAAAGGTCAAGGAAAATGAACCGTTAAACAAAGAAATTATCAACATCAAGGAATCTAAATATCATCCCATAGATAGAGTCATAGGTAAACTCAACGAAAGAATCTTAAGATCTCAAGTCCAAAACCAAAGCAACTTCTTCTGTTTTGTGTCTTTTATAGAACATAAAAACATTAAAGAAGCCATTAAAGACGAAAGTTGGACTATAGCTATGCAAGAAGAACTAAACCAATTTGTAACAAACGATGTTTGGAGTCTTGTTCCTCCACTCGATAACCAAACCATAATTGGTACTAAATGGGTCTTTAAATTATATGAAAATGGTGTCGTATCCAGAAACAAAGCTAGAATTGTTGCACAAGGATACAACCAACAAGAAGGAATAGATTTCGATGAAACCTATGCTCCCGTAGCAAGACTAGAATCTATAAGAATCCTCCTTGCTTATGCTTGTGCACATGACTTCAAGCTTTTTCAAATGGATGTCAAAAGTAATTTCTTAAACGGCCTTATAAATGAAGAAGTCTATGTCGCTCAACCACCTGGCTTTGTTAATTTTGAAGAACCAAACCATGTATTCAAACTCAAAAAGGCTCTTTATCGTCTTAAACAAGCACCCAAAGCTTGGTACGATAGACTCAAGGCCATCCTACTTGACCATAAGTACACTCAAGGCCATCCTATGATAGACTCTATTTACCAATAAAAGAGATTCACATATCATCATTGTCCAAATTTACGTGGACGACATCATCTTTAGATTAGCTTGTCAAGACCTTTGTGATGATTTTTCTAAAATCATTCATGACGAGTTCGAAATGAGCATGATGGGTGAATTGAATTTCTTTCATGGTTTACAAATCAAACAACTAGAAGATGGCATCTTTTTCAACCAATCTAAATATATTAAATAAATGCTCAAAAAGTTTGGTCTAGAAGATTCTAAACCTATCAAAACTCCTATGTCATTCGAAACCAAACTCATCTGGGACGAAGACGGGGAATTCGTGGATGACACCAAGTATCGTGGCATGATAGGTAGCCTACTATACCTAACGGCTAGTCGGCCCGGAATAATTAATGTGTAAGTGTTTATCCCTCCTAACTAAATCAAATTTAATCTTGTTTCGCACACATAACTTTTTCTTTAAGCGCCCCGTTTTATGAGATCCCAAAACATCACACCTTGAAGCGATAAAAAGGATTTTTAGATATATTCAGGGAACAACACACTTAGGTTTATGGTATCCCAAAGGAATGGGTGTAGAGACCATAGTTTATGTGATTCCGATCATGTTAGAGACTATGTTGATCGTAAAAGCACAAGCGGTGTGTGCACATTCATGTGATGTTGCCTCACATCATGGTTCTCTAAGAAACAAACCGCCCTAGCCATTTCTACCACCGAAGCCGAGTACGTCTCTGCCGAAAAAGCTTGCCAACAAGCTTTATGGATGAAACAAGCTCTAGTTGACTATGACATAAAATTAGATGACATACTCGTCCTTTGTGACAATAAAGGAGCCATCGACCTAAGTAAGAACCCTGTTCTCCATTCCCGTACCAAACATATAGAAATCCGACATCACTTCCTTCGTGACAATGTCCAAAAAGGAAACATCTCAATTGATAAGGTCTCCTCCGAGGACAACATAGCCGATATCTTAACCAAACCTCCCAAAAGAGAACCATTCAACCTTTTTAGATTAGGTCTCGGTCTCATGGAACCAAACGCCTAAATTAACTACCAAGGTACGTATTTTTCTCCTTCTTTCTGAGTCTACGAATCTATTTATGCACTTAAAAATAAAAATTTCAGGAATTTACATCATTCTACCATATGTACTCATTATACATTTACTATATGTATGCATTCTCATCATGAAAAATTACTTTTTGTTACTCAAGTCCTGAAAGCATCTTTCAAAAGCAATTCTCACGACTAGGACACACATGAAACCTTTCATTATATTGCTTAATACAAAGTAAAAACATTTTTGTATCATGCATCATGACATGTCTCTTGAATGATAGGAATGCATAATCAATACGTATCTCCGAGAACATTCAATCGTAGCAACATCAAACCAAGGAGACTTTGGGTTATCTTATAATTATATTTTCTTTCATTTGAGTCAAGATAACCACACCTTCACATTGTTTTCATATAAGCACACACTAGAACAAAATGTTTTCTGCAATTATGCAAAAGCCAGTTCCCTTCATTACTGAAGGCTGATTCCATTCTGCACATGGAACCGGCATAACAGGTTGAACAGTACATTAGCATAAAACTCAAATTTTAAACTTTAAACTCAACATTTTCCTACCAAATTCAACCTATATCAATTAATAGGCCTTAAAAGTTGACCTTAGGGAAATATAATCATTAGATCTTTACTAAAATTAAAGATAATGCATTTAATCATCCAAATTGTTGTTCTATAAATAACTACCTTGTCTAAACATCCCTTCACCCATCCCTTTTAAGAATTTTACTAACCCTACAATGCTAAAGACAAACAAAGATAAGAAGTCAGCCAATGAGTTCAAACGTACCGCTAGAATAAGTGTATGTGCTTGTTGCTTTGTTAACCCTTGTCCCGCCTCTCCTCCCTACCAAAACCTATCTCCTCCTACAAACTACCAAACAGGCCCTCCACCAAGTCTTATTATGTCTCCACCACTTTCACCCATTGTCTCACCGGGGATCTCTCCCGAAAAACTCTTGATCACTCCCAAGTCAACTCCACCACCTTTGACTTCTCCACCACCAGCTCCATCACAACCATCTAAACAATCCTCCCCATCGACCATAAACTTAGACCCGATTGAGCTAATCTTCTCTACTCCTCCCATCTCACCACATCCGATTCTTTCGAAGACTTACCTCTAAGAGCCACTAATCTACCTCCCCCTAGACCCCCATTCGAATCTATCAAACGATTGGCAAATCAACCACCGCCTCTTCCAGCCATGAAACCAACTCTCCCACCATTGCCACCACAATTTCTGCCACTGGGATCAAACAATCCCCTTCCAATGCTAACTCATGAAATGTTTTGTGATCATTGTCAACGCACGCAAGTCATTATTAACAATCTCCGTGATGAAATAAGGTTCATCCTCAATCACATCCTTGAACGCCTCGACGTCCTCTCCCACAACAATAACTCTTAGATTAGCTTCATGTAGGAAATAAATAAAAATGTAGTTGTATTTAAAGGAACTGATCCTTGTTCTTAGTTTTTCCAATTTTTGTATTAAGACTTTATGTCTCAAAAATGGTCGATTATTTTTATTACAAGGGATAAATATGTTCTATAAAGATGATTGTGCGTGAATGTGTTTATTTCTTAAAATATTCTTGATTACATTTTCTCTAACCATTTTTCAAAAGTTAAAAATCATGACTTTGTGTACAGTAGTTGATTCCCTAGACTGTGAAGGTCGGCTCCCTCCCTCAAAGAGAATCGTCTAAGCCGGTTATACAGTACTGGATTCTTGTTTCTTGCTTCTAACTTTTGTCTTGTAGGTACTCATAAAGCAAGGGGGAGCTTACATCAAATTATATAACATGTTTATTTTTTAGGATTACATTTCTGTCTCTTAAAGAGGATGTCTCCGTCAAAGGGGAGCATTGCATCTTGATTATCTCCGAATCAACTCTCGTTATGACATTTGACTCACTTCGAGTCAACTCACTTATTACAATCTTGCTTATCTAACCTTTTTGTTTCGACAAAAAGGGGGAGAAGGAAGTAAACGTCCATGATTTAATATTTCACATTTAAAAACGCGAAAAATTTACTTGCAACAATCTTATGTTTTGTCATCAACAAAAAGGGGGAGATTGTTAATACAAATAAACTAGTAAAAAACGTTTATTTCTATCTTACAATCATCTCATGTTTTGTCGATAACAAAACATAAATCATTACAAGTAATCATTTAAACATTTATCACTTAAACTAACCATTTACACATGTATTTTTCATTTCTTATTTGCATCATTGATGACATAATCATCCTACCATATCTTAGGAAAATCTATCAAGATTACACATAATCTTTCAAGATTTGGCAATCAAAAATTCGGATTATGTTTCATATAGCTGGTTCCATCTATTTACACTAGCCGGTTCCCAGAACTGATAGAACTGTGCTACAAGACAAGTGTCAGAATTCCGGTTCTGTTAAATTACACTGGTCGGTTCCCAGAACCGGTGGATCTGTGCTACAGGACAGCCGGTTCCATAGGCTTATAAAGGTTGATTCCATCCTGCAGATGAAACCGGCGAAGCCGTGCTACAGTGCAGTTTTAGGCCTATAAATACCAAGCCATTTCTTATGTTTGACTCACTCATTCTTATTCTAATTTCTCTAGCAATCTGATCAGTCTCTTCTTTTTATTTCTTGTTAGTTGCATATATCATTTGTAGGTAACTTTCTTTGTAAAAGAAGTTACCGAAATAGCATACGAGACGATCAAGTTCAAGCAACCTTGATTCGCATCTCCATCATCTCATCAAGATCACCTTGTTGTATCTTGTACATCATTTAGTAGTTGTAGTAGCATACATCATCCTTGTAAAAGAAGTGTGATTTCATTGGGTTGATTCTACTTTTGTTAGAATTTGGTATTTAGCTTTGTACCGTTAAAAGGTGTAAGCGACGTTGTGAGGCTTCTCCGCCGATTGAAGGAGATTGGTGACTAGTGTTTACGAACTCTCGAGTAGGTGACTCGAGGAGTGGAGTAGGGCAAGGAAGGTGTCATTGTAGCCGAACTACTATAAATGCTTGCGTCTCGGTTCTATCTTTTCTTATTCTCTTTTACATTTACTTGCATTCTATATTTACTTATTGCATTATCCAAACATCAATATCTTCAACCTCACATACAGTTCAAACTAACTTTTGAAAGCAAATTTAATTGGTAAAACTATTCAACCCCCTTCTAGTTTTCCACACATGCAATGTTTAGTGTCCAATATAACTCTCCTCTATAACTTTATATGGCTTTATGCTTATAGGAAGAGATCGTGTAGAAAGTAGAATAAAAATAAAAAGTATAGAAAGTAAATTTAACTGTGCGATCATTACCTAAACCAATCTTATGGTCAAAATATGAAAGTTGTAGCTTTTTAGCCATTATTTACCTAGAAAATTGAATCACTAAATCCGATATGATATGATTGAGATATTGCACTTTAAAACTATCATTTTAAACATATTTAGTGCACATAAGGTGTTTGATAAAATGTTTAAGAGATACTTTCCTTACAAAAGTACATTTAAATGCACTTATTGGTGTACTACAATACTTTTTTAGTTATTTAATGAATAGATGAACAATACTTTTTATTGATGAACAACTTTTTTATTGATGAACAAAACTTATTATTATTATTGACTAGCCGGGTACCCGCGCATTGCAACGGTGGGTACCCGTGTAACCAAATAACCCGCAATCGCATACAATTGATACATCACATTCATCTTTATGATGCACATTATAGTAATACATGCCCAATGCATCAAAACCAAAAAGGGAGAAAGCAACAATCGTGATATTTTGGTACATGGTAATAGTGATGACACGTCATAGTTGGTGATAATATGAAGACAAAAATAATATCAATTCTTATTATTGCAAAAAACATCGTGGTTGACTTCATCTCAAGCCAACATCTTGTTTTTATACTAAAACAAATAACCTATAATTTAATGTGAATTTAAAATTGTGTAACCGAAAAGTATTAATTGTTATTTACTTAATTGTATTTTAAATGTTTTCGGTTACAATCATTTATATTATTAATTACATAAATTAATTTCATTTAAATAACATGTCGGTTACTAATATTGTTGTTTGACCAAATCTTTTCATAATAGGCAAGTATGTTGGCTAAATTTCAAGCCTTTCCATTTAGGGAAATGCCTAAATGCTTTATAGAGTAGTATAGATGAACAACATTTTTTTATTGATGAACAACATATAGATTGATGTTGTGTTGTTCATATTGAGTGTTGTTTATCAACAAGACTGATGAACTCATGAACAAGACTAACTGATGAATACTTATGAACAACATGTAGATTGATGTTGCCTTGTTCATCAGTTAGTCTTGTTCATCAGTTAATGTTGTTCATCAGTTCATAGACTAACTGATGAACACTTATGAACAACATTAGATTGGTGTTGTCTTGTTCATCAGTTAGTGTTGCTCATCAGTTCATCAACAAGACTGATGAACTGATGAACAAGAATAACTGATGAACACTTATGAACAACATGCAGGTGATGTTTTCTTGTTCATAAGTAGTAGAATAAAATATCTTGATTGATGGATGTAGTGTGTGTGAATTAAAGTGTATTTAGAGTATGTTATGAGAGAGATGATGCATTTATTTTGTTGAATAAAATATTATAAGTTTTAAATTTATAAAACTCGTTTGCCGTTGTCTACACACACTAACGGGCAGAGACTCCGGTCGTATGTAGCGTAAGATAGGTAAATCCGAGGTTGTCCCAAGAGCTAAGTTAGTATTAGTTTTAATTTGAAATGTCACGTTTGAAAATAAGATTGATTTGAAATTTAACAAGAAAGTAAATAGCAAGAATTGAAATGAGATAGAAGACAATAGGGAGAAAGGCGTGCTAACCTAGTTATTTCATTACCGATGTTATGATTACGATTTCATGTGCTATGTCTAAGTATTGTTTCATTGGTGGTTTCTAAAATCAACAGACCCGAATTAGCATTTGAGGTCTGCCCTATACTTCTTGCAATCCCGAATCCCCCGAAAGTCACGAAGGTAGGATATCCAAGTTGTAGTGATTAATACCAACTATCCTAAAGACCTGTCTATAACCTAGATAGATTATAAACCCCCTCTAAAAGAGTTCCTGCGCTTTTTAAGTATTTAATGCGATAACGGCGGTAATTAGGTTAATTCATACACTAGGGATATATTCCAACCTACCCTAGTACCCTGCTAATTCTAAGTTCAACTGATTCGTTTAATAAAAGAATTAACAAGATCTAAACCTCCGTCAATACTACCAAAACTCAGGGATCAATGACATGCAAATAGGATATCTAATAAAACGATAATTAAACAGGAAACATTTAACATAACAACAGTAAATTCATAAATAGGCCAGCACTAGGAGTGCTTAGCCGCTCATGGTGACAATACATCAAAAGATAAATGAAGGAATCATAGATTGAATCATCATAAGTCTTACAGAATACGTTATGAACGATTAAATATAAAAGTAAAGTTTAGTGACTTCTCCCTTGGACTTCTGATGGACTTCTTCGACCTATGGAAGCTTAGTTCGCCCCTTGATGCTGTGGTAGAAGGGTTGATGGTGAATGCTCTAAATGAGGGCTCTATTTATAAGTTTCGAAGTTGTTACATCGTAAACAATGTGTTGTGTTACACTGTAATCTTGGTGAGGTGGGCTTCCATTCCGTAGGCTTAAAATGTATTATGGCGTAACCCTTGCGTCCTTGTTACGCCGTAATGCAGAGTAGGATGAGTCATCATTCTCTGACGTGGCATTGTTACAGCGTAAATGTTACTAAGCACTTACGTCGTAACCTTGATGCTGACACACTTGGCTTGTATAGGTTACGGCGTAACACTTGCAGGATGGTTACGCCGTAACGGGTCTTGAGAATCCGTCTATTGTTTGATTATTTTGCTATTTCTCGTGTTTCTTGCTCAATGCTTGTTTTCTTCCTGTAAACAATATAATGAGTGATTAAGTAACATTTTCAGGCATTTATACAATATTTACAAGCATTTTGATAGGGAATTCGATACCAAAAATTATTAACTATTTGATGTTATCAAATATCCCCCCCCCCCACTTGACTTCTACTTGCCCTCAAGTAGACCTGTTAGAATAATTTATAAAAAGATTTCCTTAATTTACTCGGAGAAATGAATTCATAATTTACTTATACTAGAAAACATCAAAGCCGAACACCTCACAAAAAGGGGATCAAAATCACTCAACTCTCAAACTAATCTAAGTGTTTCATTTTTAGGGTTATCGCTCATCTGTATAGTCATAACATGTATTCTATCATAAGCTTGGAAAGTACACAATTCTAAGCCAGTTAGAGTTAGGGTCTAAATGGCTCTTAAAGGCAAAGATATGCTTGTTTTTGTGTTTTGTGTATGCAGGTATGAATAAGACAAAAATCACATGAAACCCGTCAAAAAATGGGCAAACACGGACACGAGGAACAGAAGAGCACAAAAGAGGCCGAGAAATCAAGCCAAAGTCAAAAAGTCAAATCTCCAGGTCAACAAAAGTCAATCCATAAAAGACAAAATTCCAAAGTTACACATTTAGTCCCTTAAAACCCTAGACTATAACCTAATACAAGTCCAAGGACTAGTCTTGCCATTTTCAAACCTTGAAAACACTTGGACTTATATTTGCAATACCCCAAAGTTTTACCTGTTTTTACCCAATTCAGTTAAAACAAAAAAAGGCGCCAAGAACCTATTTACTATTCATCATCCTCTTCACTTTACCACGCAGTCAAATCAAGGGGCAAGTCTCAATCAAATGACAAAAAGGACAATTCAAGGTATAATGAATACGCTGGCAGGGTAATCATGTCATCAAAGACTCTTATTGGTTGAGTCCCTCAAGGGGAATGCCACGTTGGTCATGAGAAAACACACGAGGAGTGGATTTTTATACTCGAGCTACTCACGGAACAAGCACAAGAGCTTCACAACGGATTGCCACGCTGGCAATCCGTGTGAATTCATTTTTTGATCCAAGGGATGACAATAATGATCAAATGATTGGCATGTCTGAATGGCAGAGATG
>BQNB010005424.1:0-10159 GCA_026074375.1 Tanacetum coccineum | reverse complement strand
ATGGTAATAGTGATGACACGTCATAGTTGGTGATAATATGAAGACAAAAATAATATCAATTCTTATTATTGCAAAAAACATCGTGGTTGACTTCATCTCAAGCCAACATCTTGTTTTTATACTAAAACAAATAACCTATAATTTAATGTGAATTTAAAATTGTGTAACCGAAAAGTATTAATTGTTATTTACTTAATTGTATTTTAAATGTTTTCGGTTACAATCATTTATATTATTAATTACATAAATTAATTTCATTTAAATAACATGTCGGTTACTAATATTGTTGTTTGACCAAATCTTTTCATAATAGGCAAGTATGTTGGCTAAATTTCAAGCCTTTCCATTTAGGGAAATGCCTAAATGCTTTATATAGTAGTATAGATGAACAACATTTTTTTATTGATGAACAACATATAGATTGATGTTGTGTTGTTCATATTGAGTGTTGTTTATCAAGAAGACTGATGAAGTCATGAACAAGACTAACTGATGAATACTTATGAACAACATGTAGATTGATGTTGCCTTGTTCATCAGTTAGTCTTGTTCATCAGTTAATGTTGTTCATCAGTTCATCACCAAGACTGGAGAACTAATAAACAAATAGATTGATGTTGTCTTGTTCATCAGGCGTTAGTATAATTCATCAGTTCATCAACAAGTCTGATGCAGTGATGAACCAGACTAACTGATGAACACTTATGAACAACATTAGATTGGTGTTGTCTTGTTCATCAGTTAGTGTTGCTCATCAGTTCATCAACAAGACTGATGAACTGATGAACAAGACTAACTGATGAACACTTATGAACAACATGCAGGTGATGTTTTCTTGTTCATAAGTAGTAGAATAAAATATCTTGATTGATGGATGTAGTGTGTGTGAATTAAAGTGTATTTAGAGTATGTTTTGAGAGAGATGATGCATTTATTTTGTTGAATAAAATATTATAAGTTTTAAATTTATAAAACTCGTTTGCCGTTGTCTACACGCACTAACGGGCAGAGACCCCGGTCGTATGTAGCGTAAGATAGGTAAATCCGAGGTTGTCCCAAGAGCTAAGTTAGTATTAGTTTTAATTTGAAATGTCACGTTTGAAAATGGTTTTAAGATTGATTTGAAATTTAACAAGAAAGTAAATAGCAAGAATTGAAATGAGATAGAAGACAATAGGGAGAAAGGCGTGCTAACCTAGTTATTTCATTACCGATGTTATGATTATGATTTCATGTGCTATGTCTAAGTATTGTTTCATTGGTGGTTTCTAAAATCAACAGACCCGAATTAGCATTTGAGGTCTGCCCTATACTTCTTGCAATCCTGAATCCCCCGAAAGTCACGAAGGTAGGATATCCAAGTTGTAGTGATTAATATCAACTATCCTAAAGACCTGTCTATAACCTAGATAGATTATAAACCCCCTCTAAAAGAGTTCTTGCGCTTTTTAAGTATTTAATGCGATAACGGCGGTAATTAGGTTAATTCATACACTAGGGATAGATTCCAACCTACCCTAGTACCCTGCTAATTCTAAGTTCAACTAATTTGTTTAATAAAAGAATTAACAAGATCTAAACCACCGTCAATACTACCAAAACTCAGGGATCAATGACATGCAAATAGGATATCTAATAAAACGATAATTAAACAGGAAACATTTAACATAACAACAGTAAATTCATAAATAGGCCAGCACTAGGAGTGCTTAACCGCTCATGGTGACAATACATCAAAAGATAAATGAAGGAATCATAGATTGAATCATCATAAGTCTTACAGAATACGTTATGAACGATTAAATATAAAAGTAAAGTTTAGTGACTTCTCCCTTGGACTTCTGATGGACTTCTTCGACCTATGGAAGCTTAGTTCGCCCCTTGATGCTGTGGTAGAAGGGTTGATGGTGAATGCTCTGAATGAGGGCTCTATTTATAAGTTTCGAAGTTGTTACATTGTAAACAATGTGTTGTGTTACACTGTAACCTTGGTGAGGTGGGCTTCCATTCCGTAGGCTTAAAATGTATTATGGCGTAACCCTTGCGTCCTTGTTACGCCGTAATGCTGAGTAGGATGAGTCATCATTCTCTGACGTGGCATTGTTACAGCGTAAATGTTACTAAGCACTTACGCCGTAACCTTGATGCTGACACACTTGGCTTGTATAGGTTACGGCGTAACACTTGCAGGATGGTTACGCCGTAACGGGTCTTGAGAATCCGTCCATTGTTTGATTATTTTGCTATTTCTCGTGTTTCTTGCTCAATGCTTGTTTTCTTCCTGTAAACAATATAATGAGTGATTAAGTAACATTTTCAGGCATTTATACAATATTTACAAGCATTTTGATAGGGAATTCGATACCAAAAAGTATTAACTATTTGATGTTATCAAATATCCCCCCACTTGACTTCTACTTGCCCTCAAGTAGACCTGTTAGAATAATTTATAAAAAGATCTCCCCAATTTAACTCGGAGAAATGAATTTATATTTTACTTATGCTAGAAACATCAAAGTTGAACACCTCACGAAAAGGGGATCAAAATTCACTCAACTCTCAAACTAGTCTAAGTGTTTCATTTTTGGGGTGATCGCTCAACTGCACTGTCATAGCATGTATTCTATCATAAGCTTGAAAAGTACACAAATCTGCACCAGTTAGAATTAGGGTATAAACAGTCCTCAAAGGCAACATGGTTGACACACACAGGTTTGAACAGGTGTTTGACTCTTTTCGATACCACTGATCCAGAAAAGGAGACAAAACCACACATGCTTGTCCAAGTCCATGGAGAAGACACATGTGATTGCTCTTTCCTTAACTCGAGCAGGATAAAGGCTAGAATCATAAAAAGGGTTAGGATATACATGGGATTCACATAAATAAATAGTCATATATAATATACGGTGGTCATAACTGGCTAGCGTCCATCCATAGTTCAAGTGTCCAAGCGCGAGAATCTGATCATAACTGGATAATGGGATAGTATTAGATGTAGTAATGAAGTCTTGCGGATCATACTAGCCCAACCTTCAAAATCAACAGATGGCTTATAGTTGCACCATCTCCATAACTAGTTGGTTTTATAACACGTAACCAACTTTTAACAATAGGAGTTTATTCATACATTTTTTTCACAATACTCATGTAACACATACAAATAATATACCCCCCACTTGAGATGAACAATATCGAAAGTGACAATACCGGGGGGTCTTTAATGATCATGATATGATAAGTCTTCCACGAAAGTGCAAAATCTTCGAACCCATTTCCCCGAACCATGGACTTGAGTAACCAGGAATTTCAACACAAAGAAAATATAGACTACAAGGTTGGTTAAGGCGAAATGATGTAACAAAACGTTTAATATTGGGCGAAAACATAGATAGGCTAAACATGGTGATCTAGGGGTATCTTGCACTAATAATGAGTGCAACAAAACGATTTTATCACGGGAGGTCGACTAGTCAGTGTAACAAGTCGATAAACACACACAACATTACACATATGGACTTATTTGGGTGAATTCCTAAATGTTGTCTTCTTGAACCATCTATTCCTGCTAATCAATTAGGTCTCAAAATGATGTACATGCCAAGTTCTAAAGTCTACAACACTACCGACACACTCATAATTTTGGTGGATTTTTGTATTATGGATGAAACCGAAATCATCAGGCTTAACCGTACCAAATAGAAATAAAGGGTAAATGTGCGTTCGACAAAGATTACTCTACTTCAGTAAGAAAAACATGTCAAAATTTTTAAAATTGGCACCATTTTCAAAGAAAACTAGAAAATCGAAAGCAAACATAGGTCAAGTGGTAATTCTGCTTACTATCCATAGACAGATGGACAAAATGAGATTGTTAATAAGTGCTTAGAGACCTATCTTAGGTTTATGACTGGAGAAAAACTGGATTGGGTCAAATGGATTTCTTTGGCTGAATACTGGTACAACACTAACTATCACACTGCATTGGACACTACTCCTTATGAAGCTGTTTATGGTCAAACCCCTCCTATGCACATCCCTTATGTGGCCAAAGACAGTTCAGTGGAAGCTGTGGATATGACTTTGTAGGCAAGGGAACAGGTGGTGCAGTTGCTCAGGTTCAACTTAAAAAAGGCACAAGATAGGATGGAGTCTCAAACAGATAAAAAGAGGTCAGATAGGAGTTTTGAGATCAATGATTGGGTGTACTTAAAGCTTCAACCCTACAGATAATTTTGACTGTGAGGCAAGGCAGACAGCATAAGCTTTCTTCAAAGTTCTTTGGTCCTTTTCAAGTTGTAGGAAAAATTGGGAAAGTAGCTTATGAGTTGCAGCTACCTGACTATGCTAAGGTCCATCCTGTTTTTCATGTTTCCCAATTGAAGCCTTGTTATACTGAATCTGCTACTATGGGATCATTTCCACTATGTGATGATGAAGGTCTCTTAGCTGCTACTCCTTTGAAGCTCTCGGAAAGGAAGATGGTCAAACAGAATAACAAATTGGTGGTATTTAGTCTTATTCAGTAGTCTAATGGTAATGAGGAAGATGCAATTTGAGAGAAGTTAGAAGACATAGTGGCCAGGTTTCCTGAGTTTTCCCTTGATCCTTGAGGTCTAATATGTTTTCAAGAGGAGTGGAATGTTATATGCTGGAAGCAGAGGTCACGTGCGTTGCACATGATCATTTCAAAGACTACCAAACGCGCCAAATCATCCTAACAAACTTTCCAACAAACTTTCCCGTCTTTTTTCATTTGTCTATAAATAGTTTATTATGTCATTTTAGCAATTAAGCTTTTGATGTAATCCTCTCTAAACTTCAGTGTAATCATTCAACACCAAATCATTCAATAACAAATCATTTTAGCAAATCACTTCCAGTTATCTTCTTATTTGGTAATTCTTGTGTTTGTTAAGCTTAGCTATCAATTCTATTTGTAGAATTCTAGCTAACTGCATTTCACTGGGGTGGGGTTAGAAACAAGTTAACGATTATGAAGAAACTGGAGCTTAAACTTTACTTAATTAGGCTTGTTGGAGTCAAACTACCACGAGGTTTCTAAATCGAATAAAGTTATTTATTATTACTTGTATAACTTTAAAGGCTTTCAAGGTTAAATCTTTCTCAAGTCGACCTTGAGCTTGTATCATAAAAGCTAGTTGAGTTATCAATTTGAGTTCAAGCTTAAGCTAAGGTGGTCCAATTGATCTTTACTCATTTGATGCCCTACCATTCTACCAACAAAATTGTGCAAGACTCCTAAAAAAAGACGTAATATACATCACTAGACTATTACCATGTATTAACTACTTGTAAGATAAACCATGTCATTACTCATTATAACCCCACACACACATAGACACACACACACACACCCTTAAAGAAGCTTACACACCATTTACGTTCGTTATTATTTTTTTTTAATTTTTTTTTTAACTTAGTTAAAAAGCTTTCAAACATGTAGAAAAAGTGTTGCAATTCAGAATTATATGCAATGAGTAAAAAATATAGAGGATATATCCATAATCCATTGTAGAAAAATACGGTTCCTGCACCAGATGGTCATAAATCAGCAAATCATAATGTCATACAATATGAAGAAAGTGACTAACATTGTATTCACAAATTTGTAACTGTCCACTAATAATAAGAACATCACTTTATCTATTTTGTGAATCTGATTCCCAAAAATATCACTAAAGACCTTTACTTTATGCTTTAGAGTAAGGCAAGCATTCTGGTGGCTTCTTTAAATCCTGTTTCAGACGAAATAAATTGAATAAAAAAACTTTTGGCATTTTCTCATCTTGACACTAGCTCACGAGTATTGTCCTCATCTCGCTTTTGTGATGCAGCTGTTAAACTGTTAACATTTTCTGACATTTCAGCTTGAGAGGCCAAATATTCGAGTGCAACAACAATATCACCAATCAGGGGCCGAAAAATAGCTTTCTCTTGCAGACACATTGCAGTTACAGCAACCACATGGTGCACAGATCGTATAGAGAAACGACCTTGTAGTAAGGGGTCCACCAACTGAACAAACTTCTTACGGTCTTTTAACAAGGGACGAGCCTACATATATCCAAAGGAGTTATTATTATAAAGCGAGGAGAATGTGTAAAATCATAGATATCAAGAGGTAAATATAAAAATTAACTTATAAGGAAACGGGCCAAACATAGCGAGATTCACCCAATGTGCATCTTAATGCATAAAACCTCCTAAATCATTTTCTGAAAAGCTAAGGATAATTGTAGAATTAAGAAAATTCTTGTAACCATGTTTGACACAATAATTACTTCTGAAATTTTTAACATCAGGACAAACCAGCCCAAGATTGATTTAGCCTCTATTCACCCATTTTGACCCGTTACCCAACCTGCCTACAGGCCCATTTCACCATCCTTAGTAAAAGCAAAGAAGCTATGTGATACGCACGTAACAAAATGCCCAGAGTTACCAAACACATGATTACTCATTAGTATCTTTCACGAATTAGAATTCATCATAACATTAGAAAGAGTGAAATAGTAAACAATAAATCATGGATTTGAGTTCAAGTTCAAAGAAACTTGCCCAAGCAACTAAATTCTGCTCTCCACGTTCCTTATTCACATCAATTGCTTTACGTCCAGTTATTAACTCCAACAAAACCACACCAAAGCTGTAAATATCAGACTTCGTAGTTAATTTGCCACTCATTGCATAATCAGGATCACAATAACCATAAGTACCCATAACTCGAGTTGACACGTGAGTGTTTTCACCAACCGGGCCTAATTTAGCTAGTCCAAAATCCGAAAGCTTCGGGTTGAAGTCATTATCCAATAATATATTTGATGATTTTAAATCACGGTAAATTACTGGTGGGTTTGCTTTGTAATGTAGATACTCAAGTCCACGAGCTGCACCAACAGCAATCTTTAGTCTTGTGTGCCAATCCAGTGGCTCCTGATCAGGCTCGAGATCTGAAAATAAAAATATCTGGTTAATATAAGAAACGTATCTAGGCACGGGAAAAAGGATTTCAATAACAAAAACAAATGCAAGCTATTATATTTTTTCCATTTTCATTGGGACGGTGAATACAGTAACTTATTGGCTTATTGGCTCTACAACTCTGTGTTTCAAACTAGATCGAGCCTCAAGATGGTCTATACACAGTATGAATAATGAGTATCTTGCGACCTTATGATCCAAGAGACCAAGAGCAAAAGTTACAATATTAATCACTTTGTCACTTAATTACTCTGCTCTTAACCAAGTGCCACCCTGTGGTGTATGGCCTCTAACTACAAGGTTTATAGATTCTATGAAATTTCTTGGTCAATAGCCAGCAAACAAACTATGCCTAAAGCCGTAATAGTATATTACTAACAGAAAAGTACTAATGTATGGTAAGAACAAAAAAAAAACAGAATGAGTTATATAGAGTATTACAAAAAGACAAGCTAACAATGGCAAGCTTACGTCGATAATCGTATAATAATCATTGTAAAGAGAATCTAAAAGAAAAAATTTGTGGAACAAATTGAACAACAGGAACAAAATAAAGCAATGGTTACAACACAAAAATTACCACCAAAGGAGGTGACGTTTTAAAAAAATCAAACTTAAACCCAATGCATGAAACGGGAAAATCTTTGAGCATTATGAACTGAAAAAGATGAGTAATATTAATAAGAATTCAAAGACATGAGCATATCGTGAGGTTCAAATCATGTTATAAAGAAAGTCATCAGAAAAGAAAACAGAAAATAAATCTGCAGCCTACCAAAAAGATGATTTTCGAGGCTACCCATTGGCATGTACTCATAAACCAAAAGCCTTTGATCTCCGTCAGTGCAGTACCCTATCAAAGTCACAAGGTTCGAGTGACGCAAGAGACTCAGCATAAGAACCTCCATAATGAATTCATGGTGCCCTTGAAGACCGTTAAGGTTGAGTTGCTTAACAGCAACTACCTGTTTATCAAACACACGAATTAATGCTAAAGACCAACAACCAAATGGAATATCATGACTTCAAATTTTTAAAACTGGCAACACTAAACAAGGTAAAACTCCGACTTACTTTCCCTGATTCTAACCGACCCTTATAAACACTTCCGAAACCGCCTTCACCAATCAAATTAGCATCCTTAAAATTCTGTGTGGCGACAGCAAGCTCACGAAACGTAAAACTATTTGCAACATTACTTCTCTGACTACTAAACCTTTTCCCCCTCTTAGAATCAGTCACCTTCTCATCTACAAACCACGTACATTGTTCAAAACGCAACACATTACCACAAACCTTAACATATACCAACAATCATTATACTAAAGTTCTATCATAAGCTTATCAGTACCATTCTTACATGTAATTTACCTCTCATCACCAGTCCAAATTTATTTTATTTTATATTTCTTACTGTGATAAAGAACCAAACATTTTTTCTTTCATTTAGAGAAAAACAACATCGTTTAGGGAAGAAAAAAAAACTATTTTTGAACCACTAAGCTAAAGCATTAAGTCTGTTACAGAACCGACAACGTATCAATACTATACTATACCGTTGTCGGTTCTGTACCCATACTATCACTATACAGCACCGTACAGGGGTTCATAAATAAATAGTACTAACTTTATCTTCCGATCCAGTTTTATAAAGTTGCACCCTCCTTAATTCCACAATGTACAAACCTATAATTCAATAAGAACAGAAATCAAACCTTCAAATTCCTTAGATGCAGCAGTATCCCCATCGAAATTTTCGACATCTTTTGTGCAACAATTAAAACATAAAAACCAACCCATCTACACCAACAAACTTGATCACAATTCAAAAACACATATAGCAACTCAAAAAAAAAAAAAAACCCTTAAAAATGAGCAGCCGAACAAAGATTTTTTCTAAACTACGGAGTACAATAAATCCAAAAAGATTAATCTAATAAGACATCAAACAAATCAACGCGGCATTGACGAATAAAAACAACCAACATATTCTATAAATTGTGTCATAAAAATACAAAATTCAAAAGTTATTTATAAAAAACAAACTGTGGGCACAAAAGAACAAAAGGGTTTGAATAATTTAAGGTGGAAAGTTGTTCTTGTTTAGAATTCAGTAAGGAACATTGAGTTTGAATTTAGGATTCTGTTACTTTATGTTTTGCACTATATATATATATATATATATATAGAATTTTATTTATGTGTAATTAATATACAAAAACTTTCTTAATAACGTGTCATAATAAATTGATGCATGTATATATCGTACATTCCATGTTTAACTTGGAATTTAAATAATTTAAGGTGGAAAGTTGTTGTGACTTTTTTAAATTCATATGGTGTTTGAATTTAGGATTCAGTGTATGTGTTTGACTTTATGTTTTTGACACGTGTCATAAAAAATTGATGCATGTATATTGTACATTCTATGTTTAACTTTTGAATAATTTAAGGTGGAAAGTTGTTGTGACTGTTCGGAATTCAGTAAAAGAAATGGAACATGGAGTTTGAATTTAGGATTCAGTGTATGTGTTTGACTTTATGTTTGTGACTCTATATATATACAATTTTATTTGTACGTGTATAAAGATAAAGATGACGTATAGAATCGGTCGTAATAACGTGTCATAATAAATTGATGCATGTATATTGTACATTCTATGTTTAACTTTTGAATAATTTAAGGTGAAAAGTTGTTGTGACGGTTTAGAATTCAGTAAAAGAAATGGAACATGGAGTTTGAATTTAGGATTCAAGATTCATTATATGTGTTTTACTTTATGTTTGAGACTCTATATATATACAATTTTATTTAATTTTATTTGTACGAGTACAAACATAAAGATGACGTATAGAATCGGTCGTAATAACATGTCATAATAAATTGATGGATATATATTGTACATTCTATGTTTAATTTGAAATTTGAATAATATAAGGTGGAAAGTTGTTGTGACTATTTTGAATTGACTAACAAAACTGAACATGGAATTTGAATTTAGGATCTGTGTATGTGGTTGACTTTATGTTTGTGACTCTCTATATATATACAATTTTATTTAATTTTATTTGTATGAGTATAAAGATAAATATGACGTATAGAATCGATCGTAATAACTTGTCATAATAAATTGATGCATGTATATTGTACATT
>BQNB010005423.1:0-102281 GCA_026074375.1 Tanacetum coccineum | reverse complement strand
CAAGAATGGCCCTTGTAGATGAAAATTGGCTAAGGCTTTGGATTTTTGGAGCTTCGGCTTTGTACTCTTCTGATTCTCGTGTCCGGGCTAGCTCGTTTTTGAATGTTTTCTTGATATTTTTGACTTATCCATTCCTGCACACACAAAACACAAATACAAGCATATTTTTGCCATTTTTGGTCTGTTTTGGGTTTAATTGGGTCTTTTTAGGAACAAACGGATATGTGTATTTTACACTTATCAGAGATCATCAAACCTCATTGAGTCAAGATCTGGTTTGTTCCTCCAGACCACAACATGAGTGTTCCATTCAGAAGGCAGAATTCTTAAAAACTTTAAATTGAGATCTTTTTGAGAGATGTTTTCACCCAAGATGGCCAACTGGCTAACAATTTTCTGAAGCCTATTAAAGATAGAGTCAAGTGACTCTGTGCTTGGGGCATTGAAGTTCTCATACATCTGCTTCAGAAGTGTCTTTTGTGTCTTCTTTGTGGTATCATTGCCACCAAATCTTGTTTATATGGCTTCAAATAAAGTCTTGGCATCCTTGTATTGATTAAAAGTCAATTGATGTTCATTTGGAAGTGTTATTAGCAACATACTTCTCGCTTTTACATCATTCTTCTTTTGAACCTTCTCTTCAATAGTAACAGGACCTGGTATTGTTAAAGTAGAGGTACCATCTGCATTTGTTGTTGTTCGTGCTAGAGGATTGAAGGAATTGCCATTTTCTATGATATCCCATAAAGCATAGTCTTGAATTTGAAAGTATTGCTCTATTTTGAGTCTCCACATCTCATAGTCACCCTATTTTAGAAGGGGTAACTTTGCCACAACATTGTTTTGGACTATTTCTAGATCCATCTCTTTGTATGAATAAAGAGTTCTTCTTGATCAAGGTTTCAGAACACAAGCTCTGATACCACTTGTTGATCTCTTTTGAACAGATCTTTGATTAGCTTGTTAAAGCTTTAGTTGTCTTAGATATATCTAAAACAACTATGATAGAAACCTTATAGAATATATAAAGATTATGCGGAATCTAATCTTTATATACTAGAAGAACAATAAAACAATGTAGCACAATAACTTTCTCTCAACTCACAATATATTGAATGATTCACAAAACAGTTTTCCTAATAGCTATGACTTTTCTATGTTGAATTCGTATCTCTAACTATGCCTTAGGGTTCCTTTTATACATCAAGGAAAACCCTAATAGGCTCATAAACCATGTTAAGTGATCATGCATATCTATTCCTAATATATCTCATACATATCACATAAGCATTACTAACTTCTTATACTAACAGTACTAATAAACTAACTCGCAGTACTAATGATCTATCATTTTGTACTGGCAGTACTAACTATAACTAACAGTACTAACTATTACAACTAGCAGTACTAACGACTTAGTTTATATTCTTCAATCTTCAGTAGCAGCACAAATCTTCAAATAGCAGTACTAAGTCCATCAACAGTATAACCTTTATAGAAGCTCTTAATTCCCAACAATATTGTGAAGATCGTTATTAAGACTCATCTAGGATATAATAACAATGATTGATAAATTACACAGCGGAATAATAAACATAAATCAAAGCTATTTTTAAGGTTTTTCTTTATTTCATATGTTTTCACCTTTCCCCCAACTCTATAACTTGGGGCTACTAACTAACTATTAATCTATACTAACTAACTAAATGTGTACACATACACACTTTTATAGACTCTCATTGTGATCTCTAGTTTTTGGATATCTATACCAGACGCCTATGAATCTCTTTATATAGAGAGATTTCAAGGCTTACATAAGAAGATAAGTATAAGACAAATAAATCTTTTAAATATTAAACTTGATCTTTTGATATCTTCTATCTTCATAAGGAGATCTTTTGAAATCTTCAAAATCTTCCATCTTTTGAAGAATTCTTATTTTGCATTTAAGTCCTTTTATTTCATTATTTTATTCATTTTGTCTCATCAAATCAAGAATCCCAACAATCTTCCCCTATTTGATGATGACAAAACAAACAAAGTCGCGTACGAACTTCCTATTAAATAGAGAAGTTGAGATGTAATCATCTCCATGAATGAAACAATCTTCAATGCTTCCCCTTGACTTAAGATCTCCTTGAACATGCCACCACACATATTAAGCTGCAAATCAATAAACTTGTAATCTTTTTCCCCTTTTCTCTGGTAATACCTCCTTGCTCTCATACTCAGTAGTGCCAATTGCCACTTCAAATCTATTTCTTCAAGATCATCTTCATGAATTTGTTCTAGGTCTTCATGAACAAGTTGAGACCCATTTGGTTGATTGGCCAGGAAAGCATAGACAGTGGCATCACTCAAGTTAGTAGTACTATCAAGAGTACTATCAGTACTAACTGTAGAGTTAGTAGTACTAACTTGAACATTAGTAGTATTGACTTCATTGGTACTTCTGGGAGTTAAAACAAAGGCCGTATTCTGAGAGCCTAAATTTGAGCTTGATGTAATAGTTCTTTTGACTTCTTGTTCAACAATCTTAAAATTGTTGTAGAGATCATCAAAGCTCATTGAGTCAAGATCTGGTTTGTTCCTCCAGACCACAACATGAGTGTTACATTCAGAAGGCAGAATTCTCAAGAACTTTAAATTGAGATCTTCTTGAGAGATGTTTTCACCCAAGATGTTCAACTGGCTAACAATTTTCTTAAGCCTGTTAAAGATAGAGTCAAGTGACTCTGTGCTTGGGGCATTGAAGTTCTCATACATTTGCTTCAGAAGTGTCTTTTGTGTTTTTTTTGTGGCATCATTGCCACCAAATCTTGTTTGTATGGCTTCAAACAAAGTCTTGGCATCTTTGTATTGATTAAACGTCAATTGATGTTCATTTGGAAGTGTCATTAGCAACATACTTCTGGCTTTTACATCATTCTTCTTTTGGACCTTCTCTTCAGTAGTAACAGGACCTGGTATTGTTGAAGTAGAGGTACCATCTGTATTTGTTGTTGTTCGTGCTACAAGATTGAAGGAATTGCCATTTCTATGATATTCCATAGAGCATAGTCTTGAATTTGAAAGTATTGCTCTATTATGAGTCTCCACATCTCATAGTCACCATGTTTTAGAAAGGGCAACTTTGCAACAACATTATTTTGGGCAGTTTCTAGATCCATCTCTTTGTGTGAATAAAGAGTTCTTCAAGTTTGTTTCTTCTAGATCAAGGTTTCAGAACACAAGCTCTGATACCACTTGTTGATCCCTTTTTAATAGATCTTTGATTAGCTTGTTGAAGCTTTAGTTATCTTAGATAGATCTAAAACAACTATGATAGAAACTTTGAGTAATATATATAAAGATTATGCGAAATCTAATCTTTATACACCAGAAGAACAATAAAGCAATGTAATAGTAACATAGAATCTTTCTCTTAACTTACAATATATTGAATGATTCACAAAACAACTATATGTTTTGCCTAATAGCTATGACTTTTCTATGTTGATTGATATATTTCTAACTATGTTGTAGGGTTCCTTTTATACACTAAGGAAAACCCTAATAGGCTTACAAAACGGGGTAAGTAATCATGCATATCTATTCCTAATATATCTTATGCATATCACATAAGCGGTACTAACTTCTTATTCTAACAGTACTAATAAACTAACTAACAGTACTAATAAACTAACATTTTGTACTGGCAGTACTAACTATAATTAACAGTACTAACTATTACAACTAGCAGTACTAATGACTTAGTTTATTTTCTTCAATCTTCAGTAGCAGCACAAATCTTCAAATAGCAGTACTAAGTCCTTTTAACAGTATAAACTTGTAGAGGCCCTTAATTCCCAACAAAAGCTTTAAAGAAAGGAACACAAGTGAAAGGGGAAATGCTTTGTATTGCTAAAGAGAACTTTACAAGAGAGAATACAAGTGAAGAATGAGATGCTCTCCAATCAGGATGGATCTATTTATACTACACAAACTAGGGCTACAAATGGGCTTTACTACAAGGGCCCGTATTCTACAACCTTCTATAAGATGCTTCTAGGTCTTCCATGAGCTTTCAAGGGCTTCCAAGACCTTCTTCCACCTTCCATAGAATTCCACTAAGTCTTCTAGTCAAGTGTAGAATAATCAGGAATCCCGGGTAACCTCGTAAAATTAGGCGGGACGTGACATCCTCCCTCACCTAAGCTCGTGAAGTTCTCGCCGTGTCATCCTCGTGATATCTCTTGATCTCGTCCGCAAACTGCCACAGTAAGTATTCCACTTCCCAACTTGCTTCACTATCAGGCAAGTCCCGCCATTTGATCAAGTACTCTTTATAGCTCGGCACTCCTCGTCTTCGTATCATACGATCCGACAAAATCTCTTCGACTTCTCGATCGTACGAAGTAACAACCGTTGTTGGTGCCTGCTTGGACACCCCTGGTTATGGGTCTTCCTCGTCTCCATGATAAGGCTTGAGAAATTTAACGTGAAAGACCGAGTAGATCTTCAACTTGGGTGGTAGTTAAACTCGATAAGATACCTTTCCAACACGTCCAACCACCGGGAAAGGGCCTTCATACCTCCATATTAATCCTTTATGAACCTTCCTCAGCGACTTGAATTGTTGTGGCAAGAGCTTCACCATTACTTGATCTCCGACCTCGAACTCGACGTGTCTCCTCTTTTCATCCGCTCAATTCTTCATCTTCTTAGCCGCCTTGTCCAAGGATGCTCGGGCCAAATCCGCTTATTCGTGCCATGTAACACCCCTATTTTTATAATATAGCAGCGGAAGCTAATCTAGGGTATTACTTCATGGATGCAACAATCATAATCATAGAAAACGACCCAAAAGAGACGTTTATTCAAAAGATATGTTATCATTCATTTCAAATCAGAGTTTTACAAAGGCAGGTCCCAAAATCTAGAAACATAAAATGTAAATGATAACAAGTTTTAGCCATCTTCATGTCCATGCCACTCCATGCAAAAAAAAAAAGGGTTACGAATGAAGAACCGCAATGATTATATAAAACACCCGATCTTACAAACTTAATAAACGAAGAAGTTTTATCACTTTAAGTTCTACTTCACTAATTTAGCGAATTAAAAGGTGTCAACTTTATTCACTAATTACTTTCATAAAAATCATAAAGATCAAAACCTTATCTATTTATCAACCTTATAAGACCCTTAAGCTCCGGCCTTAGATGTAGAAGGATGGAATAAGAAATAAGACATGAAAAGTTAGATCAAATTAAGCTAATAAAAAGATAAAAACTTTAGATCTAAATCCATCCGAAACTAAGGTGTTCAATCAAGTGAACTTTCAGGATCGGTTATATTTATGGATTTAGATCTAGGAAAATTTAGCTTGATATTAAAAACCTAAATTTGTAAAAACAAAAACTACGATTTAATCTAATAAGCTACTTTTAAAAAACTATTTATAAAACTAGATCTAAAAGTAAATAAGCCATTGAAAACTTTAACTACTAAAAAGCTTTTAGATCTACTAAACTAAATAATAAGCTCTCGAAAATAAGGGTGCTCAAGACTTAAAGAATAAGCCGAGTAGAAGACTCATGACACCCTTTTTAGCATTCGTATCGAGCATAAGCAAAAAATAAGCAATCAAATAAGATAAATAAGAAGAAAAAAAATGAAATAAACAAAAGCTTATTTAGATCTATAAGCTTAGATTCAAACAAATAAGCTAGAATATAACTTACTTGAAATAGAAAATAAGCTATCGAAATAAATAAGCCCAAGTGAGCTTATTCGAATAAGCAAGAGATAAAGGAAAGGAAAAAAAATAAGCCAAGATAAATAAGCAATCAACCAACCTCCATATTTCATTAATAAGCTCAAAGTGATGATTAGAATAAACTAATAAGCTTAAAAAAGCATTTACAATAAGCTAAACTAAATTACACTACTCCTAAAATAAACTAACCTACACTACTTTTTTATAAAACTAAATCTCACTCCCTTCTAACAGCTGATGCGTGTGCCAAAATCTCTGGGTCCTCCCGTCTTTCGCCAAAGCTATGATATTCTTGGCCAAAGGATCATGTTCCAACCCTTCCTTTATTCAGTCTTAGAGGAAGAATTGGGCTTGGGTGATGGCCGTAAACTCCGCCTTGCGACTCAGTGCGTCAGATACCACATTAGCCTTCCCCAGCTTGTATTCCAATTGGTAGTCGAACTCGGCTAGGAAGTCTTACCAACGAGCTTGTTTGGGACTCAACTTCTTTTGGGTTTGAAAATAACTCGTGGCAATGTTATCCGTCTTGATCACGAATCTCGAACCGAACAAATAATGCCTCAAAATCCTCAAGTAATGGATAACCACCGTCATCTCTTTCTCTTGCACCATATACTTCCTTTCCGTCTCGTTTAACTTCCGGCTCTCGAATGTGATCGGGTGTCCATCTTGCATTAGAACTCCTCCAATAGCAAATTCTGATGCATCCGTGTATAACTCGAAAGGCATGGTTGCATCCGGTAGTCTCAACACCGGCTCTTCCATAACCGCATTCTTCAAACCCTCGAATGCCGCTTAGCACTCTTCGTCCGTGTAGAATATCTTAACACATATAGTATGGGATTCGATCTAGGGTTTTTAGAGAGAGAAAGAGGTGGTTGGATAAACACTTAGAGAGAGAAACAAAGAAAGAACAATTAGATTACTATAAGAAAATGAACAACCAACACCCTTTCCTTGTGTGGAGAGGGTATAAATACATCTAGCTATAACCGGCCATGGGCTTAGTCATGGGCTTTTCATGTGTCTTTGGCATGGTTAGCTTTCTAACATTACATATGATTAATCTACAAGCTACGAGTAGCTATATTGGAAGTGACTGATACTTTTCGTATTCCTAACAATCTCCCCCTAAGGGAGGTCACTCCAATTTACAAAAAACTTAAACCTAGCATACTATGCTTTGAATTTAGTCTTGAGCTCGTAGTCTTCAACTTCAATCTTTAACTTGTGAATTAATTTAGTAATCTTTGACTTTAGGCTTTGACTTGTATATTTGTCTTGACATGAATGTGATCTTGAACTTCTTGAGATCATCAACCAAGCATAATCTCTTTACATCGTCTTGCAATTTTGCCATCTTGTGATCTTGTGACTTTGGACCGACATGCTCATACTTTTCTTGATATGATAACTTGAAAGCTTTAATGATGCATCTTTCTTAAAGTTCTTTAACTTTAACACTTCATCACTTCAAGAAGGACATGCGGTATCAGAGTAGCGAAAGTCTTGAAACGTATACTTGAGCTTTCATGATGTCTTTTATATGTCGGTCCAGTATGAGTATGTGGTATTGGCATCGACTTGTCATCGGGAAACTGCTACCACCATCAAGAAATTTGCATAAATAGGTTGGTGATAAACAACATATATGAACGAAAGTGGCTTTGTCACTTCTTCAAATACGGTTGTAACAACCACGGTTCCCCGTTATTCAGTATAAATACTGCTTGTGATCAAGTAGAATTCTGAAGAATCTCATTGACAGGGTTTTGCTGCTGCGCTAGCCATTCTCATTACCAGAGCCTTCCAAAGCAGACAACACGGTAAGAGTGAACCGGTAAGTTACTATCTTCCCAATTAAGCCATCAATTCGTGTTCAGCTTTCCTATGTCCAGATACCCTTGTGAGGCTTCCCATGGACATAAGATTGAAAATCAATTTAAAAAATCAGTCGGTGTGTCAAAATGCAAACGGTTTATATGACACACCAACAGTTTTATCCTTTCCAAAATTCATTCATCAATTCATAAGCTGGACCGGATCGCTATCCAGTATCACAAGTTCAATCCGTATAGGATCTCACAAGTCACCTGCCAAGAGCTTGTTTGATGTTGGCTCAAGCAGGATTTCCATCTTCACTGTGAATACTTAAGTATCACTCGGATATTCTGGCAAAATCACAAGGATAATGCGTAGGACTCTTTATACATATTTCTTGTTTTTTACATTGTGTGAATTGGCACGAATAATTTTGACAAGTGTCCTAATGAGATTTATGGATGATCTCTTTTGGCTTTAGACTCAATAGTGCGCTTTGGTTTTAGTGATCGGAGGCTGGAGCAGACTGTCACCTTTTCAATACCAACTAACTCGAAGTGAGAAAGTTGATAGAAATGCGTGTAATCTCTGTGAGAAATGAAACATAAATCTTTTAGGAGATTCTAAGTGGCTAGGAAGGGTTGCACATTGCATCACTGGGTCTATGATGTCAGTCTTCAATGTCAGCAATCATCTTTGTGATTGTAGATAGCAAATGTATTGACCCGGTTTCTGCCTAAGTGTAAGGAGGGCTTCTTTCTTTTCACCCTTTATCTTAACTTTTATTTTTAATTCTTCAACCCCTTAATCGCTTACCAAGACTTCATAACTCGTACCTTGTTGGTTTTGTTCATGTACTAGCTCCATCTCAGTCGGCACTTTATCCTTAATCTCACTTTACTCTTTTTTTCATACCTAAGGACTTCTACACTATCTAGTGGAATATCTCTGGGTAGGTCCCTCTAGTTTTTGTTGGATCATGGGAATGGATACCTAAACTTAACCATCTTATAACTTCAATACATTGATTTAAAATGGTCGGTCTTTGGTACTTCCACATTTCAGCCATCACTTAACCATTTGCCCCCTTTCATATGTGCTTCGATTAATCGAAAGAGTTTAGCACATATATGGGATAACGTACACTTGAGATCATAAAAATCACATTATTAGCCATATATTTTAATTACATTTTCTTCCCTTATCAAAAATGCCAAATCTCTTGATATTTTGGATATCAATTGATTCAAATATTCATGGTTTCGGGGAAAAAATATCCAATTATTAACAAGCCGAGTATTGGAACATTTTAATGCTCCCCCTCAAATTATGAGGGTATTATATAGTGTTTGAGTATGTTAATTTGAAATTTTTTGAATTTACTAAGAAATTCTTGAAAATTCATACTCAAACACTATATATGCCTAATTGTTAAGTCTACACTACATATATACATATTCACAAGTTTATGATATACGAAATGACCTTATGATGGCGAACACAATATGACGAAGTCATATTGTTCATTGAAGTAGCCGGAGGTCAGTTCCGTAGTGTCTCTCATCAACAAACTTTTCTAAGCTCCTTATTATCCTTCTCTCCTTCTACAGCTTGTTAATTGCCTTGATCATGATATGAGCTCTTTTCTTTTCCAATGTACTCCATCTTCTCTTTGGCAGGTACTCCATGTTGATATTATTTGTAATGTCTTCAAGCGAAGTTAGAAGCCTTGTTAATGTGCCATCATTGAACTTGTAAAGTTCATCTGAGTGCATCAACCTATTTCTCTCTTGGTTGTCGACATAAATGAATGCTTGAAGGTCTTGATATGGAGTGAATGAGTCCCTTTTTCTGTGGCCGGGTCTGGTAGTTTCAGGCTTGGTGACGTTGATCTTCTTTTGGTAACTTTCAACTCTGAGTTGAAGATCTTCGACTCGCTTCTAAATAACAAAGCTTCTGGTGAACATTCTCAATGCTATTGCAAAGTCGGAAACATTATTGCCTGAGAGATTTGTGAGTCGGTTCTGAACTACAAAGAGAAGCATGTCTTCTTTGTCATTGATACGAAGACGTGGAAAGTCACCTTCCTTGAATCTGTAAAGGTCGTTATCGGCTCTTCTTACTACAATCTCTTTTAGATACCCATACCCATGTTTCCTCATTACCTCGACCTGAGTTACTATCAGAATACACTTCATAAAATATACGTCATGTCTTGATTCCAGGCCCCGTGCATATCCATAGAAGGTCTTATGTTATTCTCTCTAATGTGAGATTCCCCATAACGCATGTTTATCATAGGCAACTTTAACATGAACCCATATATTTGGAACCATGTATTCAATGCCTGAAAGATCATATTGAGCAGCCTTTGTCTTTGTAATAGAAGTCGTGTAGGTCATTATCGAAACTCCTCCTTGCAGATACTTAAGATCATTGTTGAAGAAGTAGTCAATAGTAACTTTTTGATGATTTCCACTAATAACTAAAGGTAGGGGTTTGGTAAGATCGAATGGATAGTCACCGCCTTCTAGATTCTCCCAATCAAGTTTCTCCGATAAGGCTTTGTAACATTCTTCAAAGTCATACTCCAACTCAGCATAATTGGAACGAGTGCCTTTGAGAAGTCTGAATGCTGGCCCTAACAGTGTTTCTTGAGTCAGATTGGTGATTTTTAGGCTGTTCATGATGTATGCAGAGAAGTCTATAGGAGTGATCATCAATTCATCAAATGTCTTTGATGGTTTATCAGCACAAGATGCAAGAGTCATTAACCAGCTTTGAGTTTGTCCTTGTTGTGGAGTCTTGCAAACATTCCAATCAAGATCAGTGGGTTCTTGTGGTTGTGTAGGTTTGGTGAACCAGTGTTGATCCCAATCCTTGATCGATTCCTTAGCTTGTCTAAGGTTAAATTACCTTGGATAAATCCAAAATAACTTGTTGTAGAAACTTTGTATGTATACTAAAGTGTATGCGGAATCTACACATTAATATCTAGAAGTATTATGAATAAAAAAGTAATTGTGAATGAACAAAGATATAACCAAACGCTCTAATATTATTAGATCAATAATACGAGTACTCTTCACTAGTACTAGGGTTTACAACCTTGAAGCTTTTTACATCGACTTGACAACTATGAAAACTTGTTTATCAACTAATGTCCTAGAGCCTCCTTTTATAGACTAAGGAGTCCTAGTCGGCTTACAACATATACTAAAGATAAACATAAACTTATAGAATACTCTGATACAATCTATTCTATAATTAGCTTCTAATCTTCATCTCCAAGTAATCCTTGTCTTCTGGCATCTCTAACTTCCTTTAGCAGTATTAATCTTCTCTAGCAGTACAAACTAACACTGCCAGTACTAAATTTGTGCTAGCAGTACTAACTCAGTTAATACTGTTAGTTATAATCTGAGCAGTACTAACCTCTTATGAAGATTTATTCCTAACAATCCTCCCTTAAACTTGTGATTTACCCTTAAATCTCAAGTTTCTTCTGAATTAAATCTTCTAGCTTATTTTGCTAAGGATTCTTCCAAACATACTATCTTTATTGATTAAGTTGAGACCTGATAAACCTTAAAAGCTCATATGCCATTTCAGTGACATTATAACTCACATGAAGTTTCCATCAAAGCATTCTTTTAAGTGTATCTTGTGGAAGTGGATACTTTTTCTCAACTAGCATATGAATACTTACTTCTCCTAGCATCAATGAGTGAACTCCATAAGAATCATAGAGTTTCTATTCTATCAACTCTTGACTGTTATGATTTTCCAAGCTGCATCATCACTATTTGGTTCAAACATAACCTTCATGTCTCCCCAGAGCATTAGATCATCAAAACATGGCCTTGTAGATGCATACTTCTAATTAAACAGTCTATACAACACAATCAAATCTTCTCTATCAAAATCATTCAGCATCTGACTAAAGAATATATAAGTCTTGTAACTTCCATCTGCCTTGTGTATCTCATAATATCCCACATCTTCTTTGCAATACAATTTCCAACCAACTATTGGGGATTTAACAGTCAATGGAGTCACACTAATTACTTCTTTAGAATCAAAAATAACTTCTACATACTCCATAAGTTTTTCTGGATCATCCTGCTTCTTCTGTCTTTTGTCCTTGTCCTCTTTAGGTTTTGAAGCCTTTTTTTCAATCTTCCTTCAGCTTTCCTAGAGCTTTGTTTCACAACTTGTTCAGGTATAACATCTTCTTTCTGAACTGTCTCTTCTTCAACTTGTTTTGAAGACTCTTCGTCCTTTTTCTTTTCCTTTTCTTCTTCAGTAGATTGCTTTTGAATAAAACCTGATCTCTTCATAACCTCTTTTTCAATCTCAGAATCCTTAGGTACAAAGGCTTGATTTTTGATCCCATACTCTTTCAAATATAGGTCTAATCTCTTCATATTTCATTCCTTTGAAATGACTCAGCTTGTATCCTTCCTAATTCTTCAAATACATACACATGTTCTTCCTAACTTCAGCTACAGAGAAAGATCTATTCTGAAGTGTATGATATCTTAACACAGCAGGATCACTCCAATCAATATCATGAGCTTGACTTTATTTAGATGCAACCTCTTCTCTTTCATCCAGCTGCTTTTGCAATTCCAAAGCTTTTTCAAAATCACACTTCTCTTGTTCTTGTCTTGCTGTACTCTTTGCTAATTCTTCAACATGTAGCTTCTGAGCTACTTCTTCATCATGTCCTATTTGTATCATCTCTCTATTCTTGATTTTCTTTAGAGGCTCTGACTCTTGCATAATAGATTTTCCTTTATCTTTTACTGCACTCCTTTTGATATTTACCAATGTTTCAGCAAGAGTTATTTCATCATCATTATTTTGAGGACTAGCAGTACTAAAATCCACATCACTCTCCATTTCATGCTCAGCTGTCTCATGTACCTCCCCTTGCTTACTGCTTTTGACCAAGTTTACATTCTCATCTTGATCAATTTCTTCAATCATCCTCCCTTGTTTGGAAGGATCCTCAATATCCAAACTCTTGTTCTCTAATTTCTTTACTCTTTTAGAGAGAGTGATAAGGGACCTGTTGTAGTCAGTTTTAGTGCTTCTGAGTTCATCCTCCAATGCTGTAACCTTATCTGACAGTTTTGTACATATTTTCATCAATTCCAAAAGTTGGATACTATCCTCCCCACTTCGAGATGTGTTACCTTGTCCGAGTGGTGGTTCATTGTGTAAGTTAGATAGCCTTTTAGGCCTAGCCTGAACAGGACTACCCCCATGGTAAAGTGGCACCCGGGACCACCTTTTGAGCTAGTTCTTGGAGAACTTAGCCTAGATGGTGTTGTGTTGGGAATTATAGACTTCTATAACTTAGTACTGCTTAATACTGCTAGCTTTAGAAGTTAGTACTGCTGGTTTAACTTAATGCTGTTGTTGAAGAACTTAGAAAATAGTCTAAGTCATTAGTGCTGCTAGTTATAATAGTTAGTGCTGCCAGTACAAATGTTAGTACTGCCAGTTCAGTTAGTACTGTTAGTTAATATTTTGTACTATTAGTATTATATAGTTAGTACTGCTAAAGTGATATGCATGAGTTATATTAGGAATAGATATGCATGATCACTTGACGCGTTTTGTAAGCCCATTAGGGTTTCCTTAGTGTATAAAAGGAACCCTACGACATAGTTAGAGATATCAATCTTCATAGAAAACACATATCTCATAGTTAGAATATTTGCAATCAATATATTCAAGTTTAGTATTCATTGTTCTTCTTAGTATTGCAAGTTAGATTCCGCATAACTTGTAGTATTCACAATCATTGTTTCTCATATAGTTAGTTTGGATTTATCCAAGTTAACTAAGCTTTAACAAGCTAAAGAAGATCCGTTTCATTAGAACTTCACAAGTGGTATCAGAGCTTGTGGAAAAACTCTAAATAAGAAGAACTTTATCAGATCTAGATCTCTTCCTATAATACACAATGTCTGGCGAAGAACCTGCAACACAAATAGCACCAGTAAAATCTCCTCAAATGGTGTCTACTATAAAACTTCCTGTCCTCAAGAAGGGTGAATATACCCTTTGGAGTGTGAGGATGGAGCAGTATCTCACTAACACAGATTATAGTTTGTGGCAAGTGATCTTGAATGGTGATGGTCCTATACAAGTAACAACTGATGAAAATGGTGTTGAAACTGAAGTACCTCCAAAGACTGATCAAGCACTATTACAAAGACAAAGAGAAAGAAAAGCTAAAGCATTTTGATTTTGGCTATTCCTGATGAATATCAACTGAGGTTCCATGGGATAAAGGATGCAAAAACTTTGTGGGCTGCTATCAAGAGTAGATTTGGTGGTAATGTTGAATCTAAGAATATGCAGAAGAATGTCTTAAAGCAACAATTTGAAAACTTTTCTGTATTTAACACAGAAGGCCTGGATAAAGCATATGATAGGTTTCAAAAACTTATCAGCCTACTAGAATTTCATGGTGCAGTTGTTTCTAATGAAGATGCAAATCAGAAATTCTTAAGAGCTCTACATTCATCATGGAATAATGTTGCTTTAATTATGAGGAACAAAGTTGGTATAGATGATTTGGATATTGATGATCTATACAATAATCTAAAAGTGTTTGAAGCTGATATCAAAGGTTCCTCTGGATCATCTTTAAACTCTCAGAATGTGGCCTTTCTCTCTGTAGGAGACACTAGCAACAATAATGAAGTTAATAATGCTAATGGTGTTTTTACTGCATCAGGCCATAATTCTTGGAGACAAGCCTCTTCATCATCATATACTGATGATTTAATGTTTTCATTCTTTTCGAATCAGTCAAGTGGTCCACAACTTGATGATGAAGACCTAGAGCAGATTGATCATGATGATTTGGAAGAAATGGACCTTAAATGGCAGGTGGCTATGCTTTCTATGAGGGTTAAGCGATTTTATAAGAAGACTGCAAGAAAGTTAATCTTCAATGGAAAAGAACCTGTAGGTTTTGATAAAACTAAGGTTGAATGCTTTAATTGTCATAGAAGAGGCCATTTTGCAAGGGAATGTAGAGCAACAAGAAATCAAGGGATCAGGAATAGAGATGAAAGGTATAGGAGCAGGGACAACACCAGAAGGACTGTACCAGTGGAGACCTCTGATGCATTGGTTGTTCAGGACAATGCTTTGATTGTCCAAGATGGAATGGGATATGACTGGAGTTATATAGCTTAAGATGAACCAACTGAGTTTGCTTTCATGGCCTACACTTCAAACTCGTCAGGGTCTGACACAGAGGTACAATCTTGTACTAAAAACTATGTGAAAACATATGAAAAACTTCAAAAATAGTTTGTTGAACAACGAAAAACTCTTAGTAAGGATAATCTAGAAATTGTAGCTTATCAGTTAGGCCTAGAATCTGTAGAGGCACAGTTAGTTGTTTATCAGAAAAATAAAGTTGTCTATGAAGAAAAGATTGCAGTCTTAGAATTTGAAGTAAAAGACAAAAGTAATGCTATCACTAGACTTAAAAATCAGTTAGATGAAACCTTAAGAGAAAAAGATGATTTAAAAGCTAAACTAGAACAGTTTGAAACATCTTCTAAAAACTTAAATAAACTGATTAATAGTCAAATAAGTTCTAAAGATAAAACTGGTCTAGGATATGGAGATCAATTGAATAAAAATGATTCAAGTGGTAGTGAATTGTTTAATAGTGTGTTTGATAGTCGTTCAAGTGATGGAGATGACAATCAAACAAATGATAGGTTCAAAAAGGATAATGGATATCATGTTGTTCCTCCTCCTTTAACTGGGAACTACATGCCTCCACTTGCTGACCTATCTTTTGCAGGATTGGATGATTCTGTTTATAGGCCTACAACAAATAAGACTAGTGCTAGTGTGTCTCAAGTTGAAACAAGTATCACTCCACCTAGCAATACTAGTGTAGAAATGCCTAGAGTTGAATCTGTTAGGCCTAGTGGAGTTATCATTGAAGATTAGGTTAGTGATAATGATGAGGATATTTTTCAATCTAATGATTTGCAAGCAACAGACAAACCTAGTTTTAAAAAGATTGAATTTACTAATGCTAGGAATGAATATGTTAAACCTAAACAAGCTGAAAAACCTAGTATAACTACTTAAAATCATAAGGTAGAAAAAAGAGATTAGAATGGGAAAATGACTCAAAAACTAGGGTTAGGATTTGGGTCTACAAAGAAAGCTTGTTTTGTTTGTGGCAGTTACAACCATCTAATAAAAGACTGTGATTTTAATGAAAATAGAATGGCTAAAAAGTCTGTTTTGAAAAATATGGGAAAGAATACTGGTCAAAGGGAAATTAGACCAGTTTGGCATAATGTTCAGAGAATAAATTATCAAAATAAATTTGTTCCATCTGCAGTCTTAACAAGGTTTAGAAAAGTACAAGTTAGTACTGCCAAGAAAAGCTCTCTAAGAGCAACAACATCAACTAGTACATCTCAGACCAGTTAATACTGCTACCCATACAAATAGAGTGAATGTTTCAAAATTAAGAACAAATGCTTTTCATAAGTCTCATTCACCTATTAGAATGTCTTTTTATAAACCAACAACACCAAATACCAGGATTTCAAATGAAAAAGGTTAATACTGTTAGAGTAAATGGTGTTAATACTGTTGGTCAAACAGCAGTTAGTGTTGTTAAGGGAAATAGGGTCACTGCTGTTAAGGCTTCCTACTGGAAATTTAACTTGTTTATTTGCAAAAGCCATAATTGATGAGTCTAAATTATGGCATAGGAGGCTGGGTCATGTGAATTTTAAAACAATGAATAAACTTGTGAAGGGAAACCTTGTAAGAGGTCTTCCTTCAAAGATTTTTGAAAATGACCATACTTGTGTTGCTTGTCAGAAGGGAAAGCAACACAAAGCCTCCTATAAGGCCAAACTTGTGAGCTCTATCAGCCAACCCTTACAGATGTTGCATATGGACTTATTTGGTCCAACATCTGTTAGGAGTATCAACCATAAGACATATTGCCTTGTAGTGACTGATGACTTTAGCAGGTTTAGCTGGGTTTTCTTCTTAGCCTCTAAGGATGAGACTAGTGGGATTCTTAAGAGATTCATAACAGAAATAGAAAACCAATTAAACCATAAGGTTAAAGTAATCAGGTGTGATAATGGGACAAAATTCAAAAACAGGGAAATGAATGAATTCTGCGGATTAAAAGGGATAAAAAGATTTAGTGTTGCTAGAACTCCACAACAAAATAGAGTTGCTGAGAGAAAGAACAAGACTCTGATTGAGGCTGCTAGGACTATGCTAGCAGACTCACTTCTACCTACTATATTTTGGGCTGAAGCAGTTAATACTGCTTGTTATGTTCTGAATAGGGTTTTAGTGACCAAGCCTCATAACAAGACACCCTATGAACTTATAATTGGCAGATCACCAAGCATAAGTTTCATGAGACCTTTTGGATGCCCTGTTACTATCCTAAATACCCTAGACCCCTTAGGCAAATTTGATGGGAAGGCTGAAGAAGGGTTTTTAGTGGGGTACTCTGTAAATAGCAAAGCTTTCAGAGTATTTAATTCTCAAACCAGAAAAGTTGAAGAGAATCTGCATGTAAACTTTCTTGAAAATAAACCAAATGTTGCAGGACAAGGACCTAACTGGCTTTTTGACATTGATTCCTTAACAAATTCTATGAATTATCAACCAGTTACTGCAGGGAATCAAACTAACAAAAATGCAGGTCCACAAGAAGCTAATGGTAATACAGGTTTGAAGCAAAGTGTTGATGCTGGACAATCTGAAGAAAAGAATGTGTCTACTCAACAATATGTTGTGTTCCCATTATGGTCTTCTATCTCTTCAAGCTACAAGAGCTCAGATGAAAATGATACAGCTGATGATTCTGCTGGTGAATCTCCTATACAAAAACCAGCAAGTGAGAATGAACAAGCCTTGAAGAATGTTCTTGACAAGATGATGGATCAAGAGAAGGAGGCTACAAAGCAATCAGATGCTGTTAGAAAAGAGTTTGAAGCATAATGTAACAGGCAGAATCTTTCAGGGAAGGCTACTAAAGCCAGCAGCACTAACAGTTTTAATACTGTTAGCACACCAGTTAATGCTGCTAGTGCATCAAGAACTTATAATGATGTTGGATCATCATTTGTTCCTCTTGGTGGATCCTTTCCAGATGATCCTCTCATGCCTGATTTAGAGGATACTGCTGAAGTTCAAAATACTGGCATTTTGGCAGTGCTTATGATGATGAAGATTTAGACACTTACAATTCTCCTTACGCTGACCAAGTTATGGGTGCAGAGGCTGATTCCCCCAAACCCCCCCAACATGAACCTTCAACTATTGTCAGTCCTATTCCCTCAACTAGAATGCACTCTATTCATCCTAAAGATCAAATAATTAGAGATCCAAGATCAGCAGTACAAACAAGGGGCATGACAAAGAAGAGTTCTGGAGAACATGATATGATTAGCTACATCCATAAACAGAGAAGGAAAAATCATAAAGATTTTCAGAACTGCTTATTTTCCTGTTTCCTCTCTCAGCAAGAACCTACAAAAATAGTTCAAGCCCTTGATGATGAAAGCTGGGTTGAAGCAATGCAAGAAGAGATGCTTCTATTCAAGATTCAGAAGGTTTGGACACTAGTTGACCTACCTTATGGCAAGAAGGCTATTGGTACAAAGTGGGTGTATAGAAATAAGAAAGATGAACAGGGTATAGTAGTCAGAAACAAAGCCAGACTGGTAGCACAAGGATACAAACAAGAAGAAGGCATTGATTATGATGAGGTTTTTGCTCCTGTTGCTAGGATTGAAGCAATCAGGTTATTTTTGGCCTATGCATCATTCATGAATTTTCTTGTGTACCAGATGGATGTCAAAAGTGCCTTTCTCTATGGTACCATTGAAGAGGAGGTATATGTTAGCCAACCTCCAGGTTTTGTGGATCCAAAATTTCCAGAAAAAGTTTACAAGGTGGAGAAAGCCCTATATGGGCTACACCAAGCTCCTAGAGCTTGGTATGAGACTCTTTCTACCTATCTGCTGGACAATGGATTCTACAAAGGACAAATTGACAAGACTTTGTTCATAAAGAGAGTCAAGGGTGATATTCTACTAGTACAAGTATATGTAGATGACATCATCTTTGGTTCCACTAAAAAGTCTTTGTGTATAGATTTTGAGCAAATAATGCACAAAAGGTTCTAGATGAGTTCAATAGGAGAGCTCACTTTCTTCTTGGGTTTACAAGTCAAGCAAAAAGAGGATGGGCTCTTCATTAGTCAGGATAAGTACGTTGGTGAAATCTTGAAGAAATTTGGTTTTTCTAGTATAAGGACAGCCAGTACTCCCTATGTGACACCAACGAATGCTGTGACAAAAGAAGAAGATGGTGAAGGATGTTGATATCCATTTATCAGGTCCAATGATTGGTCATTGATGTAATCTTACATCCGCTAGACCAGAATATTATGTTCTCAGTTTGTGCATGCTCAAGATTTCAAGTTCAACCAAAAGTTTCCCACTTGAATGTAGTAAAAAGGATCTTTAGATACCTAAAAGGTCGACCCAAATTGGGCCTTTAGTATCCTAAGGACTCTCCTTTTATATTGGAAGCTTTTTCAAACAGTGACTATACAGGTGCCAGTTTGGACAGGAAATCCAAAACAGGAGGTTGTCAATTTCTTGGTTTAAGGTTAATCTCTTGGCAATGTAAAAAGCAGACTGTGGTGGCTAATTCAACTACTAAAGCTGAATATATTGCTGCTTCTCACTGCTGTGGTCAAGTGCTTTGGATTCAAAATCAGATGTTAGATTATGGATGCAACTTTATGCAGACAAAGATTCATGTTGATAATGAGAGTGCCATTTGTGTTATCAAGAATCCTGACTACCATTCTAAAACAAAGCATATAGACATTAGGCATCATTTCATTAGAGATTCATATGAGAAAAAGTTGATTGAAATGGTCAAGATACATACAGACTACAATGTTGCAGATCTTCTTACTAAAGCTTTTGATGTGACAAGGTTTCAGTTTTTGATTGCAAGCATTGGTATGCTTAATCCCTGAAGTATAGATTAAGGGGAGGTTATTTGTGTATAGGTACAGAGGATTATACACAAATGAGGTTTGAGTACGTATTGAAGGGTAAATATGATGTCATGTTTCTTAATATTGTTGGGCTTAGTTGATACTGATGGATAAAACTTTGTACTGCTAGTATAAAAGTTAGTATTGCTAGGTTTAACTACTGCTGTTGTGTACTTGTGTATTGTTGTAGCTAATAGAAGCTTTGTTTAAGGAAAAGCTATATAGAACTATGTGTATAAATGCAGTGGATTATACAACATGGATACTTAGAATGGAGTGCAAGAGCTGCCAAGTGATGAAAATGGATTAATACTGGTAACTAATACTTAGTACTGCTAAGCTTAAATGTTAATACTGTCAGTTATTGTGAGTAATATGCAAGATGTTTTGGTTTGTGTTTCTCTATGTTTGGAACTAACATTTTGCAGGTTTAGAGCTTTAAGGTTATTTGATTAATGATGGTTATGCTGATTTGGTGAGAATACTGGTGACTTTGTTAATACTGCTGATGTTTCACATGATTGGTTTACACCACATAACAAATGGTCATCAATTCACCATGTCTAACAGACAAGAAAGAATTGGCTATTCCAGGGCAAACGACAACTGGTAAAGAATTCTCAAATCCGTTGATGGCTGGTAGTTTGCCAAAAACTATAAGTACGAAAGTTTGTACTGCTAGCACAAACTTAGTACTGCTAGCCTAACTTAGTGCTGCTTGTTACCGTTACTACTGTTAGAGGCATAACAGATTTTCATTAATAAATTATAACCGTTGAGATATTTCCGCCAACAACTTGCATATAGGGGTCTATGATTTGGAAAATTCTTGATATTTCTTTTCCTTATAAGATTTCTTCCTCTTAAAGATTCAAGCTTATTAAGTCGGTCAAATCAAAACCCTATGTGCTCTTTATAATATCTCAATTAACTTTTACAAACCCTCATACTCTCATCAACGATCTTAAACCCATAATCTTTTTCATCAATCACTCACTAAATGGCTGATTTGAAATTTGTCGATCAACACAATATGGTAGCCTGTTTGAAAAAGAGTGATGATAATGCAGAGTTTCATCAGATAGTAGACTTCCTCTCTACATGTTCAATCAACTATGCTCTCACTGTAAGTCCTACTATCTATGCTTCTTATATTAAACAGTTTTGGAACACTGCTACTTCCAAAATAATCAATTCTGTGAAGCAAATACATGCTATTGTTGATGGCAAGGTTGTGGTTATATCAGAATCCTCAATGAGAAGTGATCTTCTCTTTAATGATGAGGATGGTGTAACTTGTCTCACAAATGATGAAACTTTTAAAAACCTTGCATTGATGGGATATAAACAACTTTCAACAAAACTTACTTTTCAAAAAGGTTCATTCTCTCCACAATGCAAATTCTTAATACATACCATCCTTCATTGCATAAGTTCAAAATCAACTGCTTGGAATGAGTTTTCAACTAATTTGGCTTCAGCAGTTTTATGTTTGGCAAAGGGTTAAAAATTTAATTTTTCTAAATTAATTTTGGATGGTATGTTAAGGAACTTGGATTCAAAGAAGTTTTTAATGTATCCAAGGTTTTTACAACTCTTTTTGAATAATTAGCTTAAAGATTTACCAGAACCTTTTAATGATACATATGAGACACCATGCCATACTAAAAATGTTTTCTCAAATATGGCAAGGAAATGTCATTTTTCAATAAACATTTATCTCCACTTTTTGCCTCTATGTTGGTGCAAAACTAAGCACCTGAGGGTGAAGGTTCAGCAGTACACCCTGAACCCCAACCCACACCCTCTACCTCACAACCAAATGTCTTAGAACCTCAAATTGCATCACTTCACATTGAAACATCTCCAACTGCAGCACCCCAAACTGAAGCACACCAAACTGCAGTATCTCAAATTGTTTTTCATGAAGCTCACATTGAGCAAATTCTCCCATCTCCAACTACTTATCAAAGAAAAAGAAAGACTCAAAAACATAGGAGAACCAAAAAGGACACTGAGTTACCTCAGACTAGTGTGCCTCTAGACCATGGAGCAGATGAGGCTGTCCATAAGGAGGGGGTGACAGTGTGGAAAGGGCTATCACTACTGTTGCTAGCTTAGATGCAGCACAGGACAGTGATAACATAATTAGGACCCAGACCACGGCAATGCCTAATGTTGACATTCCTCAGGGAATGGATACAGGTGGCAGTCCCAGGCGCCAAGACACCATGGGGGTACTCCTGCTCAGACTAGGTCTGAGAGAGTACTTGCACAGCCTAATGAACCACCTCTCTCAGAAGGTCACACATCTGGAAGTGGGGAGGGCAGGATGGAACACACTTTTGAATTGACGGATAATGTACCATCTACACCCCATGATTCACCTCTCACAGGAGGTTACACACCTGGAAGTGATGAGGGTAGAATGACACTAGATGAATTGATTACTTTGTGTACAAAACTGTCAAAACAGGTGCTTGACTTGGAGAAAGAAAAGGATGCTCAAGCTGTGGAGATCCTCAACCTAAAGAAAAGAGTCAAGAAATTGGAAAGAAAAAGAAAGTCAAGCATCTCACAGGGAAGGAGGAAATACAGACAAGTTGAGACTTCTTCTGATGATGATTTAGATGAGGAGGATGCATCCAAACAGGGGAGGAGAAGTGACAAGTTAAAGCCAATGTTCAAAGATAAGGATTTTGAAGAGCTTGATGATCATATTGAAAATGTTGAAGAGGAGACAGTTGATGCTGCTGCAACTGGAGTTAGTACTGTTAGTGCACCAGTTAGTACTGCTGGTGTAACTATTAGTACTGCTGAACCAAGGAACCTCCCTCCTACAACAAACAACAACAACAAACTTTGATGATAAGGATGTCACTATGGCAATGGCTCGGACATTGATAAAGATAAAGGAACAGAAAGCTAAGGAGAAAGGTGTTGCTATTACAGATGTAGAAGACTCTTCTAGAATTGTCAGACCTGTCAGATCAATTACTACACTTCAACCTCTTCCAACCATTGATCCTAAAGACAAAGGTAAAGGTGTACTGGTTGAAGAAGAACCTGTGAAAATCAAGATGAGAGATCAAGGTGATTTGCAAGTTCAAGCAGATGCAGAGTTAGCTCAAAGACTTCATGGGGAAGAATTAGCAGAGTTGGAAAGAGCACAACAGATAAGAGCTCAGATGAAGATGATACTAATGCTGCTTTAGCCAAAGAGTTTGATGAAATTCAAGCCAGAATAGATGCTGATCATGAACTGGCTGTAAGACTAACACATGAAGAGCAAGAAAAGTACACAATTGAAGAAAGGGCAAGATTGTTAGCAGAATTCTTTGATCAAAGAAAGAAACAATTGGCAGTAGTAAGAGCAGAGGCAATAAGAAACAAACCACCTACAAAAACTCAAGTCAGGAACAAGATGATTACTTACCTCAAGCATATGGGTAAGTACACTCATCAACAACTAAAGAACAAGACTTATGAGGAAATTCAGAGATTATATGAAAAAGAGATGAGGTGGATTGATGACTTTCAGCCAATGGATACAGAAACTATTAAAGACAGTGAAAAGAAGGTTGATAGCAGTAGCAAGCCAGCTGGAGGAAGTAGAAAGAAAACACTTGCAAGAAAAAGAGCAGGTGAAAAGAAAAGTGAAGAAAATGCTAAAAAGCAAAAGCTAGAGGATGTTGTAGAGGAACAAGAATCACCAAAGAGTGATGAAGAAGCAGCTGCAGACTATAAGCATGAAAAGGAAGAATTAAGAATGTGGTTAACAGTTGTTTCAGATGAAGAAGAGACTGTAGATCCAAAGATTTTGTTTGCTAGATACCCTATAGTTGATTGGGAATCTCAGAACTTAGGGAATGTTGATATGGAAGATCTACATGTTTATAAGATAATTAGAGTAGATGGGAATACTAGTTATCACAAATCATTATCCATTATGCTCAGGATATTTGATAGATAAGATTTAGTAGATTTACACAGATTGGTGATGAAAAGGTTTGAAGACACTACTCCAGAAGGTTACAATTTATTGCTTTAGGGAGATCTTAAGGTAATGTTTGAACCAAATACAGAGGATGAAATTTGGAGTAATCAGCAAGATTGGACTCTAATTAGCTAGAAATTGTATGAAAGTTGTGGAGTTCATACATTACTAATGGATGGTACTTTGACTAGCTTCAACATGTTAGTAGAGAAAAGGTATCCTCTTATCAAGGAAATGCTGCAAAAGATATTAAACTGGAAGCTAGAAGCTGAAGCTGAAGCTGAGAGCACAATGGCATTTGAGCTTCTCAAGTTTATCAAGTCACAGCTAGAAGAATGAAGAAGTGTTTGGATACATCTTCCTAGTGATCAAGATGCTTATATTGAAGAAACTTGATAATTAACATAGTGAATATCAAGTTTAGGAGAGGATTGTTGGGAATTATAGACTTCTACAACTTAGTACTGCTTAATACTGCTAGCTTTGGAAGTTAGTACTGCTGGTTCAACTTGATGCTGTTATTGAAGAACTTAGAAAATAGTCTAAGTCATTAGTGCTGCTAGTTATAATAGTTAGTGCTGCCAGTACAAATGTTAGTATTGTTAGTTAATATTTTGTACTATTAGTATTATATAGTTAGTACTGCTAAAGTGATATGCATGAGTTATATTAGGAATAGATATGCATGATCACTTGACGTGTTTTGTAAGCCTATTAGGGTTTCTTTAGTGTATAAAAGGAAACCTACGACATAGTTAGAGATATCAATCTTCATAGAAAACACATATCTCATAGTTAGAATATTTGCAATCAATATATTCAAGTTTAGTATTCATTGTTCTTCTTAGTATTGCAAGTTAGATTCCGTATAACTTGTAGTATTCATAATCATTGTTTCTCATATAGTTAGTTTGGATTTATCCAAGTTAACTAAGCTTTAACAAGCTAAAGAAGATCTATTTCATTAGGACTTCACATGTTGCCTTGGTTTGGGTCTTAGATATGTTACCACTGCCCTGCTCTGCTTCTAAGCTAGAAGCAGTAGTGGTAGCCCTCCCCAATCCATCATGCATCTCCTTAGTGATGGCCTCATCTACAACATGTGGTAAGACATTGGACTGAGGTATCCTAATGCCCATTCTTCTTGATCTGGTCCTGGTTGTCCTATATGTGATGGATATATTTTGTAGTTGTGGAGATGTTTCAATAACAGTGGGTGTGTGTTGGGTCCTAACTGGGCTTGTTGGACCTTCACCCTGAGATAATTGTTCATGAACAAGCATTGTTAGAAACAATGTTGCTTCCACCCCAGAAAAACCCATAGATCCCCTCTTCATATTGCTAAAAACTTTTTGTGTTAGAGCAGGAGCAATATAAAGTCTCTTATGAGAGGTGTTGAGTCTAGTGTCTTTGTTCAAAAACAATTGTAAAAATCTTGGATACATCAAAAATTTATATTTATTCTCCAAGTTTTTCACCATACCATCAAAAATTAGTTTAGAAAAATTAAACATTTTGTTTGTGGCCAGACAAATTATAGCAGTTGCTATGTTACTACTAAACTGTTCCCAAGAAGTTTTCTTTGGGCTTAGACAATGAAGGATGGTATGGATCAAAAATTTCCATTGTGGAGAAAAGTGACCTTTTTGAAAAGTTAGTTTATCAGAATCTGTCACATACCCCATCAAAGCAAGTTGTTCAAAAATTTCAGTTATTGGTAAAGTACTAATACCATCAGCATCTGCCAATTTGAGATGTCTCCTGACAGATGCTTCAGTAATAGACTTTTCTTGACCATCAATTGTTGCAATTAACTCTATTTCTCCATTGTCAAGTGTTCTGACACTAGCAGTACACCAGAACTGATTGATAAGAGAAACATAAATAGTTAGAGTTTCAGTTAAAGCATACCTGATGTGGCTAGCATTTAGAAAGTCCACTATTTGATGAAAGCCCTCACGTCCTTGAGGCTTCGATAAGAAAGCGACCATTGCAAGTTTGCCATTAGAGATTGATAAGAAGAGTAAACCTTGATTATGGTTATGGGTTTTGGTCGATTATGATAGTATGAGATTTTGACAAGATCGATTGAGATAATCTAGATGACACTTAAAGGTTTTGATATGATTGACTGAATAAATAGTGATTTTAACTTGAAGAAATCTTATAAGTTAGAGAAGTATCACGAATTATCTAATTAAAGTAACCTATAAGCGAAATACGTGGCAAAAATATCTCAACGGTTATATCGAATTACTGATAACATATTTCTCCGCCAAACAGTACAAACGATAACCTAGCAGTATGAAGTTAACACTGGCAGTATTAAATTTTTGCCTAGCAGTACTAAGTTTGTCTGACAGTATTAACTTGTTCTCCAATAATCATACAATAACATGCCTCTATTCATCACAAGCACACTAATAATAATTAGATAGACATGTGAGAATTCATGAGGATCCATATCTATGTATAACCCATGAATAAAAGTTAAAATTATGAACCCCTTATCGTCCCAAAGTTTTACCATAAGTCTCCCACAAAACATTTCTTACATACAATCCAGCTGTGAGATTATTCTGTTTCAGTTCTCCAATTCAGTTTTACTGCATTGCTTATCCTGCAAATGTTAGTCCAAAACAAAGAAAAACACATTCCAATCTATTTTATGCTTGACAATATTAAATTATGACTAACAATCTTAATTAAACACTAGCAGTATTAACTTACACACTAACAGTACTAATCCGTTACAAAACTTTTACAAAGACGTAAAGCGATTTAGACATTAAGAATTAAGCATTCCAATACTTGAGACCAAGTACTGAAACCTTCTGGCATCAAAACCTTTTGTAAGAAGATCTGCAACATTATGTTTAGTATCAATTTTAACCATTTGAATTAACCTTTTAGCATTGCAATCTCTTATAAAATGATGTCTAATCTCTATATGTTTTGTTTTAGAATGTTGAACAGGATTTTCAATAATGCAGATAGTATTATTATTATCAATGTGAATCATAGTATTCATGAAATTATACCCATAATCCAGTAATTGGTTTTGAATCAAGAGTACTTGTCCACAGCAACTAGCAGCAGCCACATATTTAACTTTAGTTGTAAAGGTGGCAACCACAATTTGCTTCTTGTACTGCCAAGATATCAACCTGTTTCCTAAAAACTAACAACCTCCAGTTGTTGACTTCCTATCTTGAGTGGCTCCAGCATAGTCACTATCAGTATAAGCAACTAGTTCAAATGGAGAATCTCTAGAATACCAAAGGCCTAAAGTTGGTTTGCCTTTCAAATATCTAAAAATTCTCTTTACAGCTAAGAGATGTGATGTCTTTGGAGTAACTTGGAATCTGGCACATGCACATACTGCAAACATGATATCTGGTCTAGATGCTGTAAGATACATCAAGGACCCAATCATAGATCTATAGAGATGTACATCAACATCATTAGCATCTCCATCTTTGACTAAAGGCTTTTCCAAATCAACTGGAGTAGAAGCAGTCTTCACATTAGTGTAGTTGAATTTCTTCAAAATCTCATCTACATATTTATCTTGGCTGATAAATATTCCATCTTCCTTCTGTTGTACTTGTAATCCTAGAAAGAAAGTAAGTTCTCCCATAGAACTCATCTGAAACTTATCCTTCATAAGCTTCTCAAATGCAGTACACAGTTCCTTGTTTGTAGAGCCAAAGATAATGTCATCAACATAGACCTGTACAAGCAAAATATCTCCTTTTTGCTTCTTGATAAACAATGTCTGATCTATTTTCCCTCTTTTAAACCCATTGCCCAACAGATAGTTAGCCAAGGTTTCATACCATGCTCTTGGTGCTTGATGCAACCCATAAAGTGCCTTGACCACCTTGTAAACTTTGTCTGGATGGTCAGGATCTTTAAATCCTGGTGGTTGAGTAACATAAACCTCTTCCTCAATAGTTCCATATAAGAATGCACTCTTCACATCCATTTGATATACCAGAAAACCCATAAAAGAAGCATAGGCTAAAAACAATCTTATTGCCTCAATTCTTGCCACAGGAGCAAAAACTTCTTCATAGTCTATACCTTCTTCTTGTCTATGACCCTGTGCAACCAACCTTGCTTTATTCCTAATCACAATCCCTCTTTCATCTTTCTTGTTTCTGAAGACCCATTTTGTTCCAATGGCCCTCTTCCCAATAGGCAAATCCACAAGTATCCAAACCTGTTGGAGTTTGAATTGCAGAAGTTCTTCCTGCATTGCTTCCACCCAAGATGAATCAGATAGAGCTTTAGCAATGCTTGTGGGTTCAATCTGTGATAAATAAGAAACAACATATAAACAAGTATCTCAGTAGTGTCCATGTGTTTTTCTGTTCATATACACCACTGAGAAACACTTGTTCAGAAGTAATTTTGCTCATTCTTTTTTTGTATGAATAGGACTTCACAATCTCCCATCACACTTTGTAATGGGTGATCTTATGGATTCATTATTTGGAGTGTTGAACTGTATTAGAATTAGTGATGTTCCCCAAATCAACTTCTGGTTCATCTTCATCAACTGAAGAAACTCAACATGAGTGGTCTTTAAGTTGTATGACTATCCCCCAATTGAACATAATCTTTAGGGCTATCTTGAATCATTTTGAAATAACAGTACTTAACTGATAATCAACAACATTAAGTTTAAAATGACCTCAGTATTAACTTCAGGACTGGTAGTATTAACATGTTGTCCAGCAGCATTAACTTCTTAGGACTGCTATCATCTTCAGACTTATCTTTTTCATCACTTCTCAATATTTGGACCATCTTCAAAAACCTGCTTTTGATCAGCATAGCAGATTTTGGTTCACGCATTACCAACATCTTTTGAAGGTGAATCAAAGTATGAAGCATCTTTCCAAATTGGCATCACAATGCAATCTTGACTGATTTCTTCTTTCTGTGTAGATGTACCTGCATTAAGCTCTCCTTGTGTACCTACAGATTCATTAGTAATTGTACCTGCAGCTACTGGAATATAATTCATAGATTGGGTTAGAGAATCAATATCAAACAGCCACTTTAGACCATTCCCTTCTATCATAGGCTTATTCTCTAAAAATCTAATATGCAAGTTTTCTTCTACCCTCCTGGTTCTTGTGTTGTATACCTTAAAAGCTTTACTACTCAAGGAATATCCAACAAAGAAACCTTCATCACTTTTGCCATCAAACTTGCCTAAATTGTCTAAAGTATTAAGAATGGTAACATGACATCCAAATAGTCTCATAAAGTATAGAGCTGGTTTAATACCTCTAAAAAGTTCATAAGGTGTCTTGTTATGAGGCTTGACTACTAAGACCCTATTCTGTACATAGCAAGCAGTAGTAACTGCTTCAGCCCAAAATATGGTAGGTAATTTAGAGTCAGCTAACATGGTTCTAGCAGCCTCAATTAGTATCCTATTCTTCCTTTAAGCTACACCATTCTACTGAGGAGTCCTAGCTTCACTATATTCTCTCCTAATACCTTTCTCTCTGCAAAAATCATCCATAACTTTATTCTTAAACTCTGTTCCATTATCACACCTGATTATTTTCACTTTCTTATCCACTAGGTTTTTTATTTCTTTGATAAAGTTCTTGAGAATCTCACTGATTTCATCCTTAGTTGTTAAAAAGAAAAGCCAAGTAAACCTGCTATAATCATCAGTGACTACTAAGCAATACTTTTTATGCATTAAACTACTCACAAAGGTTGGACCAAATAAATCCATATGAAGCATAAACAAGGGCTTAGTAATTGGATTCAGAACTTTGGACTTACAAGAAGCTCTGTGTTGCTTCTCTTTAAGACAAGCAACACAGGTTTGGTCATTTTCAAAACGTTTTGTAGGCAATCCTCTTACAAGATTATCCTTAACAAGCTTGTTTATGTTCTTAAAATTAATATGACCAAGCCTCCTATGCTAGAGCATTGATTTATCTAATATAGTCTTTGCAACAAGACAAGTTAAAATCTCTTTAGGAACAATGTTCTTCATATCAAAACTGTACATATTGTCTTTTCTAGGAATTTTAAGAAGTATATGAGTTTCATCAGGCAACTTAAAATTAAGAGATAAGACAAGACATTCAGTGTCAGTAAAAAGGACATAGTTCTTTTTGTCACACATCTGTGAGACACTAAAAATGTTGAATTTAACTCCTTGACAAGTATACATCTTCAAATCAAGCTATCAGTTTTAAGAGTTCCTTTACCAAAAATTCTACCACCATGTGCTCCTCCCCTAAATGTAACATAACCTCTATTAAATTCCTTGAAATTTGAGAGATAAACTATGTTCTCAGTCATGTGCCTTGAGCATCCACTGTCAACAAATCATGTGTCATCCTGTTGTGACTTGCCCTGTACATAAAAATAAGGATATTATTTTTTCATCAAAGTGATTGAATTGCACAATCAGTTTGGTAGTCCACCAAACCCAACATGCTGAGGTCTTACATCATTTTTCCTGATTTACCTAACAGCATTGAACAACTGTCAGAAATTTGGCCTAGCATTTTAAACTGTTTTAGGCCTAGTAGTATTAACGCTTTGCCTTGGCAGTATTATACTTTGTGGTTAAATCCTTTTATAGATAATACTGTTTTTCAATTGAAAAGGTCTTTTTATATTATTGTGCTGATTTTGAAAAACATGACAATGAATTTAGCACTATAACTGTAGATTTGGAATGAGCCGTATCAAATGTCCAGGCGAGTAATAAAAGTTTAGGGCCAGTTTCATTAAAACTGCCCTTTTGGAACATGTTCCTTGCGTAATAAGTCACAGTCCTATTGGGTAGATAGTTAAGTATCACCCAGTTATAATTATTCTCATATTTAAAAAAAACCATCCTTTCCCTTTGATGGTATTTACAATGATCCTGCACATGATCAAAACTCCCACAAATGAAGCAAGCTTTCTTATACATCACAAAATCACTTCCTAGTTGATTGGACTTCTGTCCATTCCAGTTTCTTTGATTTCCCCTAGGACTATGCGATCTATACATCTCAAGAAAAACAGTTTCTTTATCAACATTAAGTGATTTTTATGATTTTTAATTGGTTTTTCATGATTTTTAGGTTTGACATACTTTATCTTTTTATCAAGAAAATAATTATCTTTTATCAACATTAAGGTTGGCGAGACTCAACAAATCTACTTGTGTCTTCTGATACTTGTTCTTTTACCAAAGAGTCATCAGTATTTCCTGAAGTCGCATCTGAATTTGATCACAAACAATGTTAGACTCTTGCTTACTATTCTCATAACCATAACTTTTGAATCCAAGCTCTTTGAATTCATCAAGACCAGAATAAGACAAATCAAGCTTTTTATGTCGATTATAGATTAAAGGATGAGGTGGAGGAACAACATTATACCCCAAACCCTTTTTACTTTTGTCAGTTATCTGACTCCCTAACAACTTGTCTAGGTCTTTTGAGGCTTTATCAAATTTCTCAATTTTAAATTCAATGTTCTTGCTTAACTTTTTCAAACTCACTTTTAAGTACATTTATTTCATAATCTTTGCAAGCTACTTCCTTTTTAAGAACTGCAACTTCTTCACTAAAAAGAACCTCATTATTTCTATATGTGATAAGTTGTTCTTCTATAGTTGCTAAGCCTCTTTTATAAGTAGCTGCTGTGAATTCAGTTTGATTAAGCTTAACAATTAAATCATCACATTGTTTCTTAAAGGTTTCACATTTTTAGGACAAGTTTAGAGAAAGTATTTATCATTGTATACTCAGAGTCTTAAAAAAAAATAAAAAAAAAAAAAAAAACACCATTAGACAGCCATGTTTTGGCCTAACCTTTCTTCTGCATATCACTCCAGTCAAAACCTACACCATCAAGCCAACATTGCCTTTTGAAGAAGTGTCCCTTCATGTTTCCAATGCTTCCTAGTGTTTTCTTGATTTCACTGAACTGACCCTCTTGGTTCCTTGATGCTCTACCTCCCTGGCCAAGTGTCCCAACTTCTGACAGATGAAACACTCTACACCTTGATTTTATCATACCCAGCAGAGTCATTAGCATTAATTAATAATTTTCTGCCTGTCCTCTGAAAGGAACCTCCATTGTTGCCCTTATACTTAGCAGAGAGAGCATCCACTTCATATCCCATTGCTCTAGATCAACTCATGAATTTGCTCTAAGTCCTGCTGTAAGAGATTAGAACCATTTGGATTCTCAACCATGAAAGCATACACAACATTATCACTGAAGCTGGCAGTACTAACTTGAGGACTAGCAGTGTTGACATTAGGGCTAACAGTACTAACTTCATAAGCAGGTTTAGCAGTACAGTCAGTACTAGCAATTCTTGTTTTTATTTTTGTTTTTTTTTGTAGTCTGAAGCGCAGTCATTATGCCAAGTTGTAAAAGCACCACTACTTTAAACCAACATATTTCTTTTACACTTTGTTTAACAATTCTAAGTTGTTGTACAAATACATCGATGCTTATTATTTCAATTATCACGCCTTATTCAACCATACTACAACATGAGTATCCACTGCAGGGGGCAAGCTCTAATTTTTTTGAATTTAAGTCTTCTTGAGAGATGACCACACCCAAAATTGCAAGCCTACTAACAATCTTCTAAAGTTTGTAAAGATAGAGTCAAGAGACTCTGTGCTTGATGCACTAAAACTTTCATATTGTTGCTTTAAAAGTGTCTTTTGTGTTTTCTTAGTGTCATCATACCCTCCAAATCGAGTTTCGATAGCAACAAACATTTGTTTTAGCATCATATGTACTGACTAAAGTAAGTTGATGTTCATTGGGAAGACCATGAGTGAGCAACTTCTTAGCCTTCACATCATTCTTTTTGTTGGTCTTCTCTTTAGCAGTTACAGTCCTAGACTCTTTTGTAATTTAAGAACCATCGGCTTGATTTGTTTGTGGTACGATAACACCCATGATTTACATACTCTATTGACCTCCCATAGACATAGTCTTTGTAACCTGAAGTATTGCTTTGATTCTTAATCACCCACAACTCATAACTCAGTCTAGTTTTGAGTATGGGTACTTTAGCATTAAGGTATTAAACTATGTGCATATTCAAATTCATGACTTTTAGATTAAATATCTCAAAGCAAAACTCTGATACCAACTTGTTGATCCCAATCCTTGAGCGATTCCTTAGCAATTTTAAGGTAAAATTACCTAGTATAAATCCAAATAGAAACTTTGTTGATACTAATAGTATGTGGAATCTACTCTTTAGTATTTAGAAGAATATGAATGTAATAGTAAACTGTGATGCAGTAGAATGAACAATGAATATAACCAAACGCTCCAATATTATTAGATCAATAATACGAGTACTCTTCACTAGTACTAGGGTTTACAACCTTGAAGCTTTTTAAATCGACTTGACAACTATGAAAACTTGTTTATCAACTAATGCCCAAGAGCCTTCTTTTATAGACTAAGGAGTCCTAGTCGGCTTACAACATATACTAAAGATAAACATAAACTTATAAAATATTCTGATATAATCTATTCTATAATTATCTTCTAATCTTCATCTCCAAGTAATCCTTATCTTCTGGCATCTCTGACTTCCTTTAGCAGTATTAATCTTCTCTGGCAGTACAAACTAACACTGGCAGTACTAAATTTATGCTAGCAGTACTAAGTTAATACTGTTAGTTATAATCTGAGCAGTACTAACCTCTTATGAAGATTTATTCCCAACAACCAGTCATGTTTAGATATAGTCTCTTTCATGGGTTCATCATCATCATTACCCAGATTCCCTTCTTGATCTTTTGTCATATCTGAATCTGCAACCTCAAACTTTGATTCCTCTGATTGAACATACTTTCCAAAAGATTTTGGTTGAGACTTGGTGCCTTTAGATGAGCCAGACTGTGATTCTTTAGCTTTTGGACCTTTTGTTGGTTATGTATCCTTGCTAGTCTTCCTCTTCTTCAACCCTTGGTCTGATTTAGTGGAAGGGTCTTCATCTTTATCTTTGTCTTTTCGGCCTCTTTTCAACGAATACACTTTATCATAAATGGAGAAGAGAGTCTTGTCGAGATCATAAGATTTTATTAATCCTTCATAGCATTCTCTGTGTTCAGGAGCTTCCAGATATGATTCACTTTTATCTATTTTGTCGATAAGAATCTTCTTCAACTCAAATTCTGTAAGCGTTGCAGCAGACTCATATAAAGATTGTGGTTGAGAAGACTCCTTGGCTAGAATCGCCTGCTCAAGTGACTCAGTAACCATGTGTTGGATTTTTGGTGGAGCAAAGTTAGACACTTCCTTTGGCAGAATCTGAGGAAGTTGAATCTTGACTTGCTCAGTGATCCTTGCAGTGATTGACGCCGAAAGGTAGTTCATGAATTCATCTCTGGTAGCTCCTAGCCTTGCATCTAGATGATCATCAACTAAAGCTGTCACTTGAGTGTGGAGAGGATCCCTTTTGAGCTTAGAAACTTCTTTTTCCAATGCTATGACTATGTTGTTAAATTGAAAGACGGATGCGAAATTAGGAAGTGCATATTGAGGATTTGTAGCTTCAGTTGTTAGTGGTAGTGTGGATGTTGATTGCTATGGTGGAAGAGTGAAGGATGGTAATGATTGTGGGATGACGTTGTTGAATATTGGGGAAGATTCAGTGATAACTGAAAACTATGAGAAGTATAGGTGTTTACTGGCTTGGTACTTCATGATGGACGTGAACATCCATTGGAGAATTAATTTCTGCATCAATATGAGGAATATTTGAAAAATTCAAGAATCTAGATGCCAAGTCGGATGAGTGAGAAAAGTTGGTAACTGGGACTTCAATCTTCTGTAGAATAGTAGAAAGTGTCACATGAGCATCTTCTATGACTTAAGAGATCTCTGGATGTTCATTCCCTTGTTGAACGTTAGTTATTTCAGCATTGGTACCCTCCTCTTGAATGAACCCTTTATCAGTATCAATTGGTTCATTCAGCCTTATATCCACATCATCATATAGCTGACTGGTAGTATAATACATCTATTCATCTTCATCACCTTCAGATTTATCAGTAATCTTTGCTTCATCTTCATCATCAGAATCGTTAGACGGGGTTTTAATAAACTCGTCCTTCACTTGTTCTTCGTCATCTCCTATATCTTCTTCATTTTCTTCTTGATCAGACTCGGAACCCGATTTATTCTCATCAGTTTCATGCTCGGAATCTGACTCGTTTTCATTGTCTGATTGGGTTTTGTCATCATCACCGTCATTCTCTTGATCACTCTCTTCACCACTTGAGTCTTGTTCATTATTGCTGTCATCTTTATCTTTTCCCTAAGATCCAGCTTTATTTTTAGATGATTCTTCTTCAGTCACATCGGGAACCCCTGGTTTAACACCAGTTCCTTCATTTGTGACAGAAGGTTTGATTTTTGCAGCACTTGGAGCAGTTTTGGTTATAGTACCAGAACCACTTGGATGAGTCTTGTGAAAGTCCCTCAAACTCTTCTGTCTAGCTTCTTCATACTGGGCTTCTTTAGTTAATGCCACTTCAGAGAGTAGATCAATTCCTTTGCGCTTCTCAAGAGTCATCTTTTTCTTCTTCTTAGACAATGGCATCTTAAGAGTTTCTCTAATAACAACACCTTTTGCTGGAGCCTTAGTAGACTTATATGTAGGTCTCTTTACTCTCTTTGACTTCCCTGTAGGTTCTTCTAATGAAACTGGGACAATAGTGAGTTGAGGAGAAGCTGGCTTTTTGAATTTTCTCGCCTCTTTAAGAGGTGTAGCTCCTATAGCAAATCCAAGGTAAGTCTTGTAAGCTTTGGTTTCCTTTATCTCAGGACTGTTTAATGATTCAGGAAGAACAACACCATAGATTTGATTTGCTTCTTTTGCAGAGATAAATCTTGGAGTGTTTATCAGATAGTCATCTCTAGAGGTGTGCATCCCAATCTTGTTTCTCCAGGAGATTGTCTTGTCATGAGTAAGGAAGTAGTGAATGATAACTTTAGTAAATCGAGGGTAGTACATCTTCTCTTGCTTTTTGTAGGCTTTGTTGTTAATCTGGTAAATGAAATCTTCCCAAAGTAGTTCAACATAGTCCACACTCTTCTGGTGGTACATACCCCAAAAGATTTATGCTCTAGAGAGACGAAGTTTGTCAAGACTAGTTGTCTTTCCAGATAAACTTCTGTTAATGAGAGCAGCAAAAGTTCTCCAAGGTTGATGCATCTGATTAACAACAACATCATTGAGTGAATTGATTTCCCCAGTATGACCAAGATCTCTTAAAAAAGACACAATTTCTTTATTAGTAGGAAGTGCATCAAAGTCTTGTCCCTATACTCTAGGGCAGATCTTAAAGATATATCTGAAGATTTCCATATTGAGTTTGAATCTCTTCCTTTTATCCATTTTGAATCTGTAGAAAGTGTCATGCTTGTAAACTGAATCCTAGAATTGATGCATGTAGACTTCTGGAACATCTACAGTGATGAGAAATGGAGAGTAGCATAGAGTGAGAGCAAGAGCATCTAGAATGACTTGAAATGTGGGTTCTCTTTGTATCTTTCCAGGATTGAGTCTTCCGTTGCATTGTCCAATCTCAAGTCTTTTCTCCTTGGGAACAAGTTCAAGATCAAGTTTGGCTTGTTGAGCAGTGATGGAAGACATGATTCTGCTAAGATTTGTCACATACAGTTCATATACAAGCAAATATATATATCACTGAAAGACAATCTAGATCATGATGAATGATTATAGATGCAAGACTGATTTACACTAGGAATTATGCACACAGATACTAGGCAAAATATTAACACACATAAGACCAGGAGAAACACATAATCATACAACACATTAACTATAGGAAATTTATAAAAACCAAGGCAATCACTAAAGATTTCTAAGGAAAAACTAGACCTAAATTAATCACTAAGTGATAAGTTAAGGTTTAATTAAACTTAGATTAGATTACGAGATTTGATTACCAAGATTACGAGATTAATTCTTCTAGAACAAATCATGTATAATTCGCCCTATATAAGTGTATAGTTCGCTTGCGTTAAACACATGTGTATAGTTCGCCTATACAACCATGTATAGTTTGCTTGTTGTTAAGCCAAGTGTATAGTTCGCCTATGTATATGTGTATAATTAGCCTGTGTAAATCTAAGTGTATAATTCGCCTATGTAAAGATGTATAGTTCGCCTGTGTTAGCAATAGTGTATAGTTCGCCTATTGTAAAGATGTATAGTTCGCCTGTGTTACCAAAAGTGTATAGTTCGCCTATTGTGAAAACATATAGTTTGCATATGTAACACTTACATCAATAATTTACACCTTTTAAAGCATCACTATCCATCTTAACATGAACATATATCATCTAGGAAACATTTTAACACATTTAACTCAAGAATTAACCGCTAAAATCTTGACTTATGTCTTGTTTGACCCATAAGAACACAAAAAAACCCAAAGAATCAAACTTTTTGAAGTTAAACATGTTTAACATCAAGCAAACACTTGTACGCTCTTAGTTTATCATTCTTGAACACAAACCCATGAACTTTTACACGTTTTTGACCCATTCCTAAATTTTCGAAGACAAGAATCGTTCATTACACAAGCATATGTTAACCCCATTAAAACCTGTTATAGGTACATGTTCTAGACTCCTTTAAAACCAAAACCCCTCAATCAATTTAATGTTTCAAGCACTTTTCAAGGTGATGAAAGTTAGGTCAATTTTTAGGGTTTTTCGAGCAAATTCCCACGTTTAGGATAGATATATAGGTGGTTAAGCATTATAACATGAATACCTCTTGATTAAACGAAGGTTGTACGAGTTCTTGAAAGTCTTGAAAAATCAACAATGGAGGAAAAAGGTTGAGTGTGTTCGTGTGTGCATAAGAAAAAAATGAGGAAGGGGGTGTTTTTGTTTTAAAACTTTTGTGTTTTGGCAAAAATGCCCCCTAAGGTTTAGTGATACTTCTATTTTCCTGATTAATTTAACCTAAGGTAAAAAGTAGTTTCACTAATGGCAAAACTAGTCCCTAAGGGTTAATAATCAAGAAAAAGTCTCACTTTTTGCAATAACACCCTTAAAGAATTAAACACATAGCAAATAAAGCCCGATTGAGTTAAAATTAATTAACTCCCCTTTAATTATTTATCCAATATGTTTAAAATCTTTTTTGATTATCACATGATTAATTATGAAGAAGATATTTGACATTTTCTCCCCCTCAAACAATGTCTCGTTTTCTATTTAAAGAGCTGTAGTCGTTGTTTGAGTGGTCAAATATCTTTGAAAATGATATTTTCTGATGAATTTCTGAAGATGATTATATTATTTTTGAAAATCAACACCCAAGAAATAAGATTTCTCTTATTTTGACACAGAAGCACACTGACACGTACACTTATGGAATATAGGAAGCACGGGTTGTGATGCAAAATAATCACAAGCCTTTGCATGGTCATAAAATAGACCATGCCCGAGAATAAATTCCCGTTGAGAGGTCAAGTTTTTTTTTTTGAAATACTTGCCTTTAAGATGATGACTGAGTTGCTATCTGAAATAATAGCAAGCCATTTTTGGCATGTTTTAAAAGCTTTTGAACTTCTGCTTGAACTTCATTTACAGCCTCGTATCATTATTAAATAATATTTTTAAGGCCGTAAATGTTATCGATTTTTAGAAGACATGCCAGAGATACATATTTTTATATTTTTTTGATTTTTTAATTTTTTAATTTTGTTTTTGAAAAATTTATATTAAAAGAAAAATATTTTTGTAATTTTATGTTTTCTTATATACATATGATATTGGATATACCGCGAGTAACCACATTTACTCGTCCTCTCAGACGTTTTAGCGTTTCCGGAGACATGCTTCTCATACCTAGCTTCTCTATCAAGAAATTGAATCTTTCTCTTGGCAAGGGTTTTGTAAAGATGTCAGCCAGTTGATATTCCGTCCGAACAAAGTAGAGTTCCACTATTCCATTCTCCACCTGCTCCTTTATAAAATGGTAGCGAACGTCGATGTGCTTGGCTCGCAAGTGTTGAACATTGTTGCAGCATAAAGCAATTGCACTCTTGTTGTTGCAATATAGAGGAATCTTATTGAATTGAAAGCCATAATCTGTTAGCTGTGAACCCATCCACAGGATTTGAGCACAACACCCAGATAAGGCAATATATTCAGCCTATGTACTTGAGATAGCAGTGCTCTTTTGCTTCTTGGACGACCAACTAACAAGTTTGTCACCTAAGAACTGAGCACTTCCTGATGTACTGCGTCTAGTGTCTTGACACCCCGCGTGATCTGCATATGCATATGCTGCTAGAGACATACTGGTATCCTTCGAGTACCAGAGACCCATGTTAATGGTTCCCTTTAGGTATCGAAAGATCCGTTTAACCGCATTTAAGTGTTTTTCGGTAGGCTTTGCCTGATACCAGGCACATAAGCAGACTGCATAAATAAGGTCTGGTATGCTAGATGTCAGATACATGAGGGATCCAATCATGCCACGGTAAAGTGTAGCATCAACTGGTTTCCCTTGTAGATCTCCATCTAATTTACTCTTTTCTACCATAGGTGTGTCTACAGAATCACTAGATAGCATACCATATTTTTTAACAATTTTAGAAGCATATTTAGATTGGTTTATAAAGATGCCTTTGGGAATTTGAGAAATTTATAATCCTAAAAAGAATGACATCTGCCCCATCATTGACATCTTAAACTTAGTGGTCATCTGATTAGCAAACTCATTACACATGGCAGTATTAGTGGATGCAGATATTATATTGTCAACATAAATTTGTACTAGTAATAAGTCATCCCCAGCTTGTCGTGTGAAGAGTGTTGGATCAACTGCACCTTTGGAGAAATGTTATGAGATTAGGAAGCTTGACAGCATGTCGTACAATGCACGTGGTGCTTGTTTGAGACCGTATAAGGCATTTTTCAGCTTGTACACATGCGATGGGCCTTCTTATAAGCGGAATTTGCTACGAAAATACGGATGGCCTCTATTCTAGCAACCGGTGAAAATGATTCCTCGAAATTGATTTCCTCTTCTTGCCTGAATCTTTGAGTAACTAGTCTAGCCTTATTCTTTAGTACCCAGCCAAATTCATCCATCTTGACCTTATAAATCCATTTTAGTTTGATCAAAAACACTTTATCTGGACACGGCACCAATTCCTAAACTTCAAGTCTTTCAAATTCATGAATTTCTTCTTGCATTGCATCGATCCATGACAGTTTGGTCATTGCTTGTTTGAAGTTCTTTGGTTCTACATAAGTTAGGAAGGCATTAAAGTAACACCACATGGCATTAGTTTTGAGTTGTTTTCTCATAGAGACAGAGCGAGAAGGATCGCCGACCACGTTTGCTATAGGATAATCCTTAGTACATCTACCAAGGTGTTCAAATGGAGTGTGGGTTTGTCTTACATTTTATGATGATCTTTGAGAAGTCGAGTCGTGGATCATCATGAAAAATTGGTGTTTTTGGTGATTCTTTAAAACCTTGAGAAATGTTTATAGAATGTTCTTGTTCTTGTGTTGATGGAATACTTGTTGATGGCACATCCTGGCCAATGGAAGTTGACACATGAGAATCGGCTAAAACCACAGCTCTCGGAGCAACATCTTCTTGAACTGGAGAAACAACAATTGATGGAGGAGTGAAGTATTCATCGAACATAGGTTGAAACAAGCGATCCCAATCATCTCTTTTTGGTGGAATACAAGGTTGTTGAGAAACAGGGTTTGAAACGAGTCCTGAACTGGATGTAGCAGGAGTCATAGAATGAAGCCCGGGTCCTGAACTGAATTGTTCAGAAGCCATAGCTGTCAGCTCATCGAATGTCACATGAATTGTTTCTATAATTTTCCGGGTTCTTTTGTTGTAGATTCTGAACGCTTTCTTTGCGGGCGCGTAACCAACAAAAATACCAATGTCAGCTTTTGCATCTAATTTACCCAGGTCGTCATTGTCATTGGTAGGATAACAGAGTGAACCAAAGACATGAAAGAATGATAAATCCGGTTTCTTATCTTGCATAAGCTCATATGGAGTTTTGTTGTATCGAAGGCGGATTAATGAACGGTTTTGGGTGTAACAGGCTGTATTGATTGCTTCGGCCCATAAAAATAATGGAGCTTTAGAAAATATTAACATTGTACGAGCAGCTTCTACAAGAGTTCGGTTTCGCCTTTCGACAACGCCGTTCTGCTGAGGAGTGCGGGCAACAGATGTTTGATGCGAGATGCCAACATTTTCATAAAATTCACGAAGTGTCTGATTGACAAATTCGGTTCCATTATCTGTTCGAACATTACGGACAGTGGCATTCAAACGAACTTGAATATTTTTGATGCATTTAATGATGGCCTCAGGAGCTTCATCTTTTGTCCTCAAAAATCTGACCCAAGTAAATCTTGAGTAATCGTCGACAATCACTAAGATATACCTTTTCCCGTTAATACTCGCCACACGCATCGGGCCACACAAATCCATATGCAAAAGATATAGTTTCTCTTGGTTAGTGTCTTCAGCTTTGGGTTGATGGGAGGATTTCTTGCTTTTTCCTAATGCACATGCTGAACACAGATGATCTTTCTGAAATTTAAGTCTTGGAATGCCTCGTGCAAGACCATCTTTAGCTAGCTTGTTAAGAGTACCAAAGTTGAGATGTGATAACCGACGGTGCCATAACCAGCTCTTAGTCTTTGACGCTTTGGATAGAAGACAGATCGAAGATGTTTTAAGCATGTCATCAAAAGAAATTATGTACAAATTTATGTCTCGGGATCCGAAAAGTAGATCAACACCTTATATTTTACGAATAAAGCAAGTGTTTTTCTGAAATGCGACTTCAAGATCCGCGTCTCAAAATTGACCAACAGAAAACAAGTTATGTCTAAGCCCCTCGACGTAGTATACTCTTAAAATAGAAACATTTCCCAGCTGATAGTCACTATACCCCATAATTCTTGCAATATGGTCATTCTCGAATCTGACTGTACCTAGAAATTTACTAACAAAGTTCATGAGCTGAGAGCGGTTCCCTGTCATATGTTTTAAACATTTGGAGTCCAGATACCAGAGAACAATCTGGACAACCTATTATGACAAGAGAATAAGACGATGGAATATCTGTAGCATTGGATCTTTAAGTATGATTGGGTTCCGAATGGTTAGCATTCTTAGATTCAACAATCTTAGCCTTTTTACTCGAACCTACATTGTTAACATTTTTGGGTTTCCTACTGTAGACTTTAAGCTTTGGTTTTTGTGTTTCAACTGAGTGGGAAGTGGTTTTCTTAGAAGGTACTACGTTAGCTGAAGTGATCTTAGTTAAAGGGCACGAGTTACCAATTATAGTGAAACTTCTGCCTATTGGTTTCCACTTAAGTCTTACTTCAGTGAATACATGACCCGTAGGTTTCCAAATATTTTGTTTTTTTATGTTTCTTAGCAGATTTAGCACGGCTATTCACATTTTTCACAAAATCAAGAAGACACATATCATGAACACCATCAAACATAGATTTCTTACAAGTAGCACAAATAAGTTTAGAATTCGCTTTTAACAGTGAATGCTTAACATCAACATCATGAATAGGTTTAACAACACGATTCTTTTTATTAACTTTCCTAGGTTGGACTTCTACTTTATTCTTCATGTTCCTACTTGGTGTTCGTGAGATCCTATCATTCTTTTTATTGCTAGTAGGCTTTGATCCGCACATACTAGTTAAACACTTCAATCCTGTAGGAGACAACACACGTGTGTTAAAATCTAATGTTGTAGATGACTCTACCTGTTTAATGTTGCTTGAGGATGTGAGAGGTTCAACAAACCTAACTTTTTTGATATTGTTTTTGGGTGTGACATCAACCTTTTTCCCACTAAATTTGATCGCATTAGGGCATGTGTCTTGAACATATACCAGTAACTCCTGAATTCGTTGGACATGCTTACATGCAATGTCTAACGCATTATCTAAAGGCTGTTTTGCTTTAGCTTGTTCGACTATTCCCCGAAGAATATCAGCTTGTTCCTGAGTGTACTTAAGGTAATCTACGTGAGCTTCCCTATTTTATAATAACCTTGGAGCTAAAGGATCTAAGTCTAGCTTGAACATTCATGGAACAATAGTGTTAGCAGATGGTATTTGTGCAGCAATATTAACAATTTCTTTTCCTTTTAATTTTCGTAAATCTAATGGCTTCTTCATTCCATGCTTATTGTGATCTTGATCTTGATCCATTATACTATTCCACGTTAAGTGTTGAATTCTTGAGATCTTATCTTGCATTATCTCCTTGACCTTGAATCATCTTGATTTAACTTTCTTGATCAATCGTGCTTATGACCAACATACTCATACATGTGCATTCTTTGTTTGACTTATAATTAACAAAAGGCTATAACAGACTTCCCAAAATACAATTTCTTATTTGACTTTGAAGATCTTTTGAGAATGTTTAGGATCAACAATCTTGATTGCAAATGATTGACTATTAGATCTTAAGTATAGTATGTGGTAATGAAATCCGAGCTCGCTGTTACATATGGTTGCAACACAACGATTGAATTGCATTTAAAAGGTTAGTGAATAAATAACACATATGATACAAAAGTTTCTTTGTCACTTCATGAATTACGGTGCAATAAACCATGGTTCCCCATTAAACATTATAAATGACTAGCCTGTTGATCAGATAGAATTCATATGAATCTCTAACAAGGTTTTGAAGCTTGTAAACCCCAGCCGTTGTCTCGTTACCAGACATACTCAAAGCAGGCAACACAGTAAGAGTGAATCAATAGTTACTATCATTCTGATTAAGTCGTCAATCATACACTAGAACAAGTTTGATTCACTTAGAATCGCACCATCGTTTCTTTCCAGTTGACACAAGTTTGATTCATATAGAATCGCATAAGTCACCTACCGAAAGCTTGTTAGATGTTGGCTCAAGCAGGATTTCCATCTTCATTTGAATACTTAATATTACTTACTCGGATGTTTCTGCAAGATCTCAAGGATAATGTTGTAGGACTCCTTTGTTACAACCTTTTGAACTTTAATGGTGTTCAACAAGTGTAATTTTGACATTTTGTCAAACGAGATTTTATAATTTATCTCTTCTTAGCTCTATTAGACCTCTATTAGTGCACTTTGGTTTTTGTAATAGGTAGCTGGAGCAGACTGCCACCAAGTTCAATATAACAATCTCGGAGTGAGATGTTAATAGATAACGTGTGTATCTCCGTGACAAATGAGACAAGTATCTTTTGAGAGAAACTTGAATGGCTGGGAAGAGTGTATCACATCACTAGGTCCATAACGTCTTTCTTCAATATCAACAATCATCTTTGTAATTTTGATAAATTATGTATTGACCTAGTTTTTTGCCTAATAGTTGTGTTGGGGGGGGGGGGGGGGGGGGAGGAGGGCTCTATGTTTCACCCTTTATCTATATATGTCTTTTTCATTCTACAACTCCATCCATTAATGTTAACCCAAGACGTCATCATAACACTTGTTGTGATTTGTTCTAGTAGTTTAGCTCAAACCTTGAGTTGGCATTCTTCCTTATTCTCATTCATCACTCAATCATACCTTAAGACAGACCTATTTCTAACATATGATTATCCTTGGGTAGATCCCTTCGGTTCTGGTTGGATCATCAGACTTATACCTAACCTTAACCACCTTATGACTTCATCGATGTCGTAAGATTAATTGGTTGTTGGGTATAGTGGTCGAACCATAAAACCATTGATACAGACATTTTGAAATACTCCCCCTATACATGTGCATCGAGATTCGAATTTTTTTACATGAAGGAAAGAGTTGCACTTAGAGTCTTAAAGATCACATTCTTCTATATCACATTTTAATAACATTTTCTCCCCTTATTTAAAATAATAAAACATTTAGTATTTTAAATACCAATTGATTAAAATTTATGACATGAAAAATTCCATGGGGAGAAAATTATACCACGATATTGCATGAATTCATTTTTCTGATTGCTTCCCTTCAACAGTATATATGGGATACCAAGATTTATTAAAACTTGACATTGGAATGAAAAAATGATATGACACCACATAATGTTAAAGACGGAGTGAGATGCCTTAGTGACCAATGTATATTATTAATTCACATTATAATTTCCGCATTTTAATTTTACGAAATGTGTTTGGATATATAAAATTGACATTTATGAGATCTACCCAAAACATTAAAAGGCTTTGGTGTTAAAAGCTCTCCCTCAAAAATTGATCCACATAAAATGACTTTGTAATTACCACACTTTTTAAACTTATTTGAGGAAGGGAGTGTTGAACACATAATTTTAACAAATACCACTCGTTATGGAAAGATATTACAAATTATATTGTGAAAAATTTGACATGAAAAGTTCTTTTTGAAAAATTGTATTCAACGGTTTTGAAAACACGTGATAAAAGACTTCTCTTCTATATGTAAAGTAAGCGCACTAAAGCGTACACCTCCCTATTACATTCGGGTCCGAGTTATGCACTAAAATGTACATAAGTCATAGAGAAAAATTAGAAATGACATGTTTTGAAACGTTTGAACTCTTGCTCGAACTTCATTTACACACCCGTGTCAATGTTAATTGACATTTTTAGATACGTAAATGTTATCGATTCCAAGAGACATGTCGAGAAGATTCTTTTTGGTATTTTTGAATTTTTTTTTTGATTTTATATTTGGTTTTTATAGATTTTATATTTTTATATTTTCCTTTTCAAAAATATTTATAAATGAAAATAAAGAGGAAAAATAAAAATATTTACAACTCAATGTTTGATAGATCAAGCAGATTCATTTGCCGAACCCTACCATTCTTCTAGATCAAACATCTCATGCCGAGATCATCTGACAGAATACTTAAACCTATCCTGTCCACAGAGATTTTAGTGAACAGGTCAAGCTAACTGTATTCAGTTCTGACAAGAATAATTCAACATAACACATTTCAACCTTTTCCTTTATGAAGAGTCTATCTGACATCGTGTGTTTGGTATAGGAATGTTGGACTGGATTGCACCCCCTAAGATGCTTATGGCTGCCATTGAAGTCACAATACATAGGTATTTTATCAAAGTGGAAGCCATATATGTTGAGCAGAGTTCTCAACCATAGAACTTGAGCCACAACACGCGATACAGACACATACTCGGCTTCTGTGGAAGACATTGAAGTTGTAGTATTGTTTCTTGGACGACCAGATGACTAATCTGTCACCAAACATATGAAATTGTTATTTCCACCAGATGTACCTTGACGTGAATCGAGACAACCCAGGTGATCCAAATATGAAAATGCTTTAATTTAAAACTGGTGTCCTATTTCGAATACAATCCCATGTAAATAGGTAACATTAAGGTACCAAAAGATCCCTTTAACCACATGAGATGTTTCTTTCTCAGCCGTTTTCCGCTTAATACGAGCACAATAACATGTTAGCATGTACAATATTTGGTCTATCTTTCTGTTATGGTACATAAGTGCTACCGACCAATGCTACGATAATACGTTTGGACGATCGAAGTACCACTCAAGTCGCATCTAGGTGTTTCGTAGCCATTAGTGGTACCAATGCATCACATTAGGTTATACCAAGCTTTTTAAATAGCTCTTGAGCATACTTAGCTTGTTTATAAAGATACCAACGAGGGGATTTAGGTGGATCTGAAATATCCTAAAAAGAATTTCAACACCCCCATCATAAGACACTTTTTAAACTTGTTTGTTTACATAGTTTTTTCAAAAACCTTTTTTTGATAATTTTTGGTTCATAGAACCAAAAATAATATCATCAAAGTAAATTTTGCCACAAGCAATATGTCTTTCCCCTTGTTTAGTTTATGAACAAAGTTAGATCGAATATACACTTTTTGAGAATCCCTTTGGATACTAGAAGTTGGAGAGTTTCATCATACCACGCTCTTTGTGCTTGTTTGAGTCTAAAGCCTATCTGGAGACTTTAAACTTGATCGGGAGTGATACGGGTAACAACCATCTGGCAGGTTACGTACACTTCTACTTTAGAGGTCCGTAAAGAAATAGTTTTGTCTTAACGTCCATCATGGTATACTTAAATGATTTGTGTCTACATACGCAACGAATAACTAGAACATGTTTCCAACCGAGCAATCTGGACTGGTGCCAATGACTCATCTCGTAATCAATTTCATTCCCTTTTGACGTATCCCTAGCTACAAGACGAGCTTTGTACGAATATACAGTATTTTCCTCATCATGGTTGTTTTTTTTTTCCAGACTCCACTTTATCTAATGACATTTTTGCAAAGTGGTATGTCGATCTAATTCCCATAACAACCAAATGATCAAACTGGTGAAGTCTTCCTGCATCGTCCTCAATCCATGCAGAATCAAGCCAATGACTTCTTTGATGTTCTTATTGTTGTATGTCATAAACCTATGAATCTCGCTCAACTTTATGTTGACGTTTTAAGCATCATTTTCAGGTAATCTTAATGGTGCTAAAATAGAGCGAAGTGGTTAAAAGAGACCGTAGGATGCTTGGAGTTTATTTATGCTTTCTGTTTGAATAAATGCGTTTGCATGAATTGTTTGGATTATGTTTTGCATGCCATTTATTGACGAGACCTCTTTCTTATTAATAAAGATACCGTTAGGTTTTGGGTATTGTTATGACACTTTGTGTCTTTACTTTACTTTAGTTTTCATTTTAGTATTCTCTATATAGACACCATGTGTTATGATGATATCCATTCTTGTTTACGCCTCGCGTTTCCGCCTTGGCGGAGTGTATGTGGTTTAGCTCTAAGATCAAAGGTTTCTTTGATCCTGTTACAGTTAGGTAATTGTTCTATACTGATCATATAGAATTAGGGCTTGTATAAATGTAAAACCTTGTTCAATAACATTGTTTTTTATTTAAATTCCGCTGCGTATCTATGTTCTTTGTTATTATAATCCTAGATGAGCTTATAACGATCTCCATAATATAGAATCGCGCAAGTCACCTACCAAGAGCTTGTTTGATGTTGGCTCAAGCAGGATTTCCATCTTCATTGTGAATACTTAAGTATCACTTGGATGTTCTGGAAAGATCTCAAGGATAATGCGTAGGACTCTTTGTTATAACTTGTGAACTTTATGTTATTCAACAGGTGTATTTTGACATTGTGTCCTAATGAGATTTATAATTTGATCTCTTCTTGGCTCTAGACTCGATTTGTGCACTTTGGTTTTTGTAATCGGAGGCTGGAGCAGACTGCCACCTGTTCAATATCAACAATCTCGAAGTGAGATGTCAATAGATAACATGTGTATCTCCGTGACAAATGAGACAAGTTTCTTTTTAGAGAAACCCGAATGGATGGGAAGGGTTGTGTATTGCATCACTGGGTCTATGAAGTCTTTCTTCAATATCAACAATCATCTTTGTGATTTTGATAGATTATGTATTGACTCGGTTTCTGCCTAAGTTGTGTGAAGGGCTGCTTTGTTTTCAACCTTTATCCATACATTTCTTTTTCATTCTTCAACCTCTTTAATGCTTACCAAGACGTCATCACTAACACCTTGTTGTGATTGTTCCAGTGTTAGCTCAACCTTAGTCGGCATTATTCCCTTATTCTCATTCATCTCAAATCCTACCTAAGGACTGCTATTTCTAACTATGGATTATCCTTGGGTAGATCCCTCCGGTTCTGGTTGGATCATCGGACTTATACCTAACCTTAACCACCTTATGACTTCATCAACATCGTGAGATTAATTGGTTGTTGGGTATAGTGATCGAACTATAAAACCATTGATACAGACATTTTGAAATACTCCCCCTACACATGTGCATCGAGATTCAAAATTGTTTTGCACATGAAGGAAAGAGTTGCACTTAGAGTCTTAAAGATCACATTCTTCTATATCACATTTTAATCACATTTTTTTCCCTTTATTTTAAATAATAAAACATTTAGTATTTGAAATACCAATTGATTAAAATTTATGACATGAAAAATTCCATGAGGAGAAAAATTATACCACGATATTGCATAAATTCATTTTACAGATTGCTCCCCTTCAACAATATATGTGGGATACCAAGATTTATTAAAACTTGACATTGGAATGAAAAAATGATATGACACCACACAATGTTGAAGACGGAGTGAGATGCCTTAGTGAACAATGTATATTATTAATTGACATTATAATTTCCACATATTAATTTCACGAAATGTGGTTGGATACATAAAATTGACATTTATGAGATGTACCCAAAACATTAAAAGGCTTTGGTGTTAAAATCTCCCCCTCAAAAATTTATCCACATAAAATGACATTGTAAGTACCACATTTATTAAACTTATTTGAGGAAGGGAGTGTTGAACACATAATTTTAACAAATACCACTTGTTATGGAAAGATATCACAAATTTGACATAAAAAGTTCTTTTTGAAAAATTGTGTTTAATGGTTTTGAAAAACACATGATAGAAGACTTCTCTTCTATCTGTTGAGTAAGTGCACTGAAGCGTACACCTCCCTATTACATTCGGGTCCGAGTTATGCACTGAAATGTACATAAGACATAAAGAAAAATTTAGAAATGACATGTTTAGAAAGCATTTGAAACTCTTGCTCGAACTTCATTTACACACCCCGTGTCGATGTTAATCAACATTTCTAGGTACGTAAATGTTATCGATCCCAAGAGACATGTCGAGAAGATTCTTTTTGGTATTTTTTGAAATTTTCTGATTTTATATTTGGTTTTTATAGATTTTATATTTTTCTATTTTCTTTTTCAAAAATATTTATAAACGAAAATAAAGAGGAAAAATAAAAATATTTACAAATCAATGTTTGATAGATCAAGCAGATTCGTTTGCCAGAACCTCCAGTTCTTCTAGAGTCAAACATCTCATACCGAGTCGTCTGACTAGATACTTAAACCTATCTTCCGATAGAGCTTTAGTAAACATGTCAGCTAACTGGTATTCAGTTCCGACAAAGAATAATTCAACAATACCCTTTTCAACCTGTTCCTTTATGAAGTGATATCTGACATTGATGTGTTTGGTACGAGAATGATGTACTGGATTGCACGAGATGGCTATGGCTGCCTTTGAGTCACAATACATAGGTATTTTATCAAAGCGGAAGCCATAATCTGTGAGCTGAGTTCTCAACCATAGAACTTGAGCGCAACACGCAGATAAAGACACATACTCGGCTTCTGCAGAATACATTGAAGTGCATTCCTGTTTCTTAGACGACCAACTCACTAACTTGTCACCGCCTAGAAAATGTATGCCACCGGATGTACTCTTACGTGAATCGAGACAACCCGCGCGATTCGAATCTGAAAAGGCAGTTAGTTTAAAACCGGTGTCTTTCGGATAACAAAGTACCATGTTAATGATATCTTTAAGGTACCGAAAGATCCGCTTAACCGCAGTGAGATGTTTCTCAGACGGTTTCGCTTGATAGCGAGCACAATAACATGTTGCATGTCCAATATCAGCTCTACTTGCTGTTAGGTACATGAGTGCTCCGACCATGTTACGATATTTCGTTTGGTTGATCGGAGTACCACTCAAGTCAGTATCTAGGTGTTTCGTAGCCATTGGTGTACCAATGCTATCACATGAGGTCATACCATGCTTTTTAAGTATCTCTTGAGCATACTTAGCTTGGTTTATAAAGATACCATGAGGGGATTGGTGGATTTAAATTCCTAAAAATAATGTCAGCTCCCCCATCATAGACATTTCAAACTTGATGTGCATTAGTTTTTCAAATCTTTTTGAAAGTTTTGGGTTCGTAAAACCAAAGATAATGTCATCAACGTAAATTTGTACAAGTAATATGTCTTCCCCATGTTTAGTTATGAACAGAGTTGGATCAATAGAATCTTTTGAGAATCCTTTAGATACTAGAAAGTTGGAGAGTTCATTATACCACGCTCTTGGTGCTTATTTGAGTCCATATAATGTCTTCTTGAGACGGTAGACTTGATCGGGATAATATGGGTCTACAAATCCATCTGGCTGGTTTACGTACACTTCTTCTTTTAGTGGTCCGTAAAGAAATGCTGTCTTAACGTCTATCTGGTATACTGTAAATGATTTGTGTGCAGCATACCAACGAATAATAGGACATCTTCCAACCGAGCAACTAGTGCAAACGACTCTTCAAAATCAATTCCTTCCTTTTGAGCGTATCCCTTAGCTACAAGACGAGCTTTATTACGAATTACATTATTTTCCTCATCACATTTTGTTTCCAGATCCACTTCATGTTAATGACATTTTTGCAAAGTGTTCTGTCGACTAATTCCCATACATCTAATCGATCAAAATGGTAAAGTTCTTCCTGCATTGCTTCAATCCATGCAGAATCAGTCATGGCTTCTTTGATGTTCTTCGGTTTGGTTTGACTCACGGTGAGTGCGAACATACACATTTCACCATCTGTTTCTAGCAGACGCCTTGTTCTAATTGATTAAGAAGGATTTCCAATGGCTTGTTCTAATGGATGATCTTTTGTCCAACGATTTCCAGAAGGATGGTCTTGATAGAATGTATGCATGTTTGATGAATCAACATGACGAGATGATGTCTCCCCTCGTTCTTATACCGGTGTACTAAAGACGTTGACAAATTCATCGTCGTCAACTTGTGCATATTCGTTATTGGTTTCTGCTTGAATAATGTTCTCAGTGGCAGTGACAGTTGGTACTTGAGTTGGTGCTTGATTTGTGGTTGAAGGTGTTGTTTGAATGTTCAACGGAGGTGCATCTGCAGAAACGGTTGTTGTTGTAGATTGAGTTATGTTATGTTGTTAACGTTTATTAGGATCATCAGCAGCATGTACAACGGATGACTTTGACACAACTGGAGTAGTTCCATTGAGTAATTCATCAAACATCAGACTAAATAGCAAATCCAGCTCATTTGACGTTGTTACTGTCTCAGCTTGCTCTGCATTCAACTGAACTTCAACTTCCTCTTGCTTACACAATAGCATCTTTTCCTTGTGATAAGCTGCATCCTTTGCTCATTTCGGTTTCTGAAATTCCCTTGATACATGCCCATATTCCTTGCAATTATAACACTGAATCCCAGACTTTTGCACTACCTGAGTTCCTACATTCTCCTTAGCCCCAGTAACATTAACTACCCTTTGATTTTCATACCCAGTTCCTCTGTTGATTCTTGGATAATTATCTTGATTAGCTCTACTGGTGTTTGATGAATTTCAAAGGTTGTTGTTGGTAGGTTTGTAGATTTTCTTGAACGAGAGAGAAATTAAATCCATGAGTTTGTCAATCTCCTTTTCCTTTGACATTTCATCATCTTCAGTAACCGTGGCAGGTTATTAATCATAAATAGGAGCAGAAGAGTTGACAGTTGCTTTTCTTCTGTTTCTAGTAGCTTGTTGTGTTCTGGTTGAGGAATTTTGAGTGTGGTGATTAGGATGGTTTTGAGGATGGTAAGCTGGTTGTTGATAAGCAACAAGTGCAAGTGGATTAGTAGTACGTGCTAGTCTTTCATCTCTTATCTCGTTGACTTCATTCTGGTGTTGCTTCAGGATGTCGTAAAGTTTGTGATTAAAGACAGTCCTCAGCTCTTGGCTCTACTTAACAAGTGTCACAAACCTTTGCCATTCTGGTTGTAATTGAAGTAAGAACTGAACATTTACTTGATGATTTGTAACATCACACTGATTCCTAACTAGCTCATTCATCATCTTGTAGAACCTTAAGTAACACGATTCAAGTGATTCACCATCCCATGATGTGAATTTTCCAAACTCCTAATACAAATTGGTTTCAAGATCTTAAACATTGATTGATTCGCCTTGTTTCAACCTTTCAATGGCTTTCCACGTTTCACATGCAAGTATCAACTGTGGAGTAGATATCGTTATCTATCCTTGTGAGAATTATCTGAACAGCTTCAGCTTCAGCATTCAGTTGATCCCGTATGTCTTGTGAAACATTCTTACAGTTCTCCATGTACCCTTCTGTAGTTGTTTCAGAACTACCTTCAACAACTGGAATAGTCTTCTCAGTCCATTTGAACTTGTATAGTGGATTCTGGAGAGAATAGTGGATAATTCATTGTTAGGTTTGGTGTTGATGTATCTCTTGATTTTGGATTTACACTGAACGTAATTACCCGGTGCTAACATTGGTGGACAGTCTTTGGCACCTGATTCCATGATAGCATTGTGAAGAGCATTAGATGTTTGAGTTTGCAAATTATTATTGGTATTTGACATTTTGATGAAGTTGTGAATGGATATCGGATCTTAAGTGTTACGAAGTGTTGATTGGATTGTGGTTTAATTGATTGCAATTAACTTCCATGGGATTTTACAACTCTATGATTACAACCGAGAAGAAAAATTACTTGTCGGGATTTTAAAAAATTAATAGAAAAACCGTGAAAGTATAATTGATTTGTAGTTAAGGTTGGATGTTTGATTAATTAATTAACGCTTTAAGTCCAAGGTTTACGGTTAATTAAAGTCCAAAGTCCAAAGTCCAAAGTCTAATAAAACAAGCTTCGTGAAATTCAAAGTGTTCAAACAGTGGGTAAACCGCTGGATTGAGAAGTTAAATCGCTGGACCAAAACTTTATTAAACCGCTGCTTTGTAAATGAACAAACCACTGGAAAATATGCACCAAACCGCTGGCTCAAAAAGAAGCAAACCGCTGTCTTTAGAACTTAATTAAACAGCTACTTAATTTTGCAAACCGCTAGGTCACAATTAATAAACCGCTGCCTGATAAATCTTAGCAAACTGCTACCAAAATTATTTTATCAAACCGTTGTATGAAGCAAACCGCTACGACATTTTAACAAACCGCTACTTAATTAAAAACTGATCAAACCACTGTCAGTGGAGAACAGTAGACCACTGGATGTTTTCCAAAGCCAAACCGCTGTCTAAACCTTGAACAAACCGCTGCCAAGTAAAAACTTTTAAGCAAACCGCTACGTAATTTCAAAACAAGCATAGTAACATTTTGTTTTTACCAAGGAAAAAACTATAAACCGCCACCTGTCCTAAACCGCCACTTATGACAGTTTGTAAACCGCTGTGAATGAAGATAATCAAACCGCTACTAGAATTGAGCAAACTGCCACATGTATTATATTTTGTTTTTATGTTCGAACTTGGCAAACAAACAAAAACGGGCACAATAGGTTTGTTTTAACTTCTACTACAAACAAAAACAAGTAAAAAACTAATACTTTCTTTGTGCTTATCCTAACCAAACCGCCACTTAGAATTAAGAACTTAAAATAAGCTCGTTTTCACAAAATAAGCCACGAAACTTAATGGAATAACCTAGAACAAGAACCTAAACCATAAGAACATAAAAGGAACCATAAAACCATATATCAACCAAGATTCTAAGGACCAAATAAGCTAAATTCGTGAGCTTATGTAGACAAATAAGCCATGAAGTGAGCTTAGAAAGTGTAGAAAATAAGTACAATAAGCTTATGAGATGGAGAGAGTAGGAACTTGAAACTTGTATGCCAAATAAGCTAAAAGAAAAAGCAAACCGTGAGCTTATAGGTACAAAATAAGCTACGGTTTGAATAATACTCCACGAAATCAAACACTAACACCCCTTGGCGATTGATACCACATGTTATCCCACAAGTTTAATCCATACACAACATAATAAGCAAACCAAATAAGCACATAGGACGAATTAAGCAAGAAGAGTAGAAGGAAAGTAAGAGTAGAATATTAGATTAAGAGAGATAGTTTGGTGGATCTTTTACACATGTGAAATACACACACAAATGACCAGCACCCTCTCCATGTGTGGAGAGGGTTCCTTTTATACCCTTATCCTTCTAGTTGGCACATGGGCTTTCTAAATGGGCCGGGCTTGGCTTAACTTAGGCTTTGGCCCGAAACACGAACAATATTAAATTACAATCCAATCCCATTTAACCCGACTAGCCTATTACTTAACACGACCTAATTTGACTTAATAAGACCGATAACATTCTTGTTTGACTTAATAAAATTAAGGCTAACATATTCCTAAAGGGTAGATATACGAGTGGCTAGCTAGTGAGAGTCTAATGTCAGTCTCAGCAGGTCTTTCGTCCGTAAGTTTCATATAAGTGGAGTAAGGCTTGATGTTTACATCAGACCCTTGATCGACGAGGGCTTTTACGTTCTTAAGACCTCTTATGCTGCAAGGAATTTCAAAGTTTCCTCTGATGTCTTCCTTCTTCGTTATCTTTTTCTTGAGAATCGCATCATTAGCAGGCCCCCTAGGTGACACATTATATGTCTTTCCTTTTACTTTTCCAACTCAGGCTCCTGAGTCGTTAAACCTAAGATTATCGACAAGCCCCTCGATTAGTTTTTCATTAATCCTATGCTTCAAATAATACTTTACTGGCCGAGAACTAGGTGCTTCCACTACTTCTTCTTTCTCAGCCTTTTCTATTGGCTTGTTCTCAGTTTCATTATTCCCTTCGGCTTCCTTTACTGGTATTCCCGTTTCTATTCCGGTCGGTTTTACAGTGTTGCCGAGTGTCTCATTCATTTTATCACTCCTTTCTTCCTCTCCTCTTGCTAGAGAGATAGAGTTCACGTTCTTGGTGACAGGGGATTTGGCTTCTTCCCTTATCAATATTTTCTTAGGGGTTTTGCTGGTTGTGAGTTCCTTGAGAAGTCTGAACATTTAAGTCATTCTATCGTTGATCTCCTCGTGTTGCTTGAAAATGGCGTTCTCAAATATTTCCATTCTTTCGGTGTGTGCTGCCATGTAGTCCCTTACTCGAACCTCAAAAGTGGTTTCTAGTGCTTGTGGCTGAGGAGTTGGACCTGTACGTTCACGAAAAGTGAAGGAGTTTAGTATTGGTGATTCATTTTGATTTTTCAGGTGAGAGCTCGAATAGGCTGCATTGACATAAGCTTGAGGGTTGTGTGTTGAGCTCGATAGGGGTGCCGGTCGCGACCCTTTTAGTAAGAAGTTAATCTGATCTTCAAGCTCAAGAAGCCTCCGGTCGGGTGTTTTCGGGATGCCTTGAGGTGTAGCGATAGCCTTGACCGGTTTGACAAATTCTTTTGTGTCATCTCAGCCTTCATGGTCGTAGAGGGTGTGGTTCTCAATGATTTCCCAAGATTCGTCTGCATTCTTATTGCGGAGTTTGCCGCTGGCGGCGCGGTCAATCTCGCACTTAAGATGAAAGGAGACATGATCATAAAAAATTTGGATTTGAAGCCAACGATCGATGCCATGATGAGAGACTTTTTGGAGTAAGTCCTTGAAATGAGTCCATGCTTCTGATAGAGATTCTCCATGATGTTGTTGGAACATTAGGATATCGTTGTGGAGTTTTGCGGTCCTTCCCGGTGGAAAGAATTGGCAAGGAATCAGGTAGTAAGATCCTCCCATGTGGTGATGGATCTTGCTGTAAGATGTTCAAACCAATTGCTAGCTTGATCGCGAAGGAAAAATTAAAATAAACGCAGGCGCGTTCTTTCCCTATTTTTACCGTCAAGGTCAAGTGAGTCCATAAGTTTTAGGAAATCCTTGAGGTGTTAGTTTGGATCCTCGGACCGAAGTCCGTGGAATGAGCATCCATTTTTCACCAACCAGATGGTGTTAGATCGAAGAGGTACCACGTTTTTCCCTACGAGGAGCTTAATGGTATTCCTGTAGCCCTCGTGGCTAGGTTTGGAGTAGTCTCCTAGAGTGCGGATAGGATTCTCGTCTCCCATGGTGGTTGACGAGAATAGGTTACGAAACAGATAACACAATGAAAAGATAGACTACTAGAAAGCTAATATGCGGAATTTAAATTCTCATTTGAAAGGATTCAAGTGAGTAGAACTAAGCTAAACTATGATCAAAGCCTAACTATTCCCTAGGCGGCGGCGCCAAAAACTTGATGCGGTCGTCATAGGACTTCCACATGAAGTTTTACAACTCCCTAGGCAGAGTACCTAATCGTTGTAGTAGTAGTATAGGCAAGACTCGGAGGTTGTTATCGTTCACTCAAGGAATTGGTTGGGAAGGCTTGATCAAGGTCTAACAGAATTCTAGGGGTTGAGAGAAGATTCTTTTTGTGTTTTTATATTTTATGAAAGCAGTAAATTATATATTTGAGAGGTTTGGTTGGTTTTAGCTATTAAACTAAATATAAACTAAGCTACTGGTGATAACAATATTATAAAAGATTATGTTTATTTAATCATGTATTACTCCCTAGATTGCTTCTCCTAGTGTTGTTGCTTTGTCACACTTGTGATGATTTATGTAATTATTTCCTAAGTCATGAACGAATTACACAAACCCGCCGTCTATTTAATATTCCGTTAAGGCAACGCACAAGTAAGGTAGTATGAAGACTATTACAAGGCCCCTAAGAGTATATTAAATGCATTTGAAATATATTAAGAGTGGATCAACCATATAAGAGGCAAGGTAGTATGAAGACTGTTACCCGATGGTATCCTTTCTACACAATCATGTTTTCCTAGACATATCAACAACGATACAGACAAAAGCTGGTTTTCTAAGACCTAACATGCATATTCATCACAAGAAGCAACACCACTAAGATCTACATCCTAGGTTTCATACAATCATAAATAAACACAATAGAAGGTTTAGCCAAGCATGTTAAAGATAAAGCAAGAACAGATAAGAATCACACAACAAGACATATTGAATGATTAAGATAGTCTTACTTGATTAAAACATGAATTGAAGAGAGTACAATAGGGTTTTGAGGCCCTAAAATCGTCCCTAACAACTGCTAAACGAACTAGGGTTCGTCCCTTTCTTTTACTCTAAAGTTACACACTTAAAACTTTAAAAACGGATTTGTATATATAGGAAAATCTCTATGACAACATCGCGTTTTAATCGTGACACCGTCATAAATAGAATATTCTAGATAATGGTTTGGGTCGTGCATTCTGACGCCGTCATGGATTCTTGTGACGTCATCTTGGTGAGAGTTGTGACGGCGTCACGTGTAATTTGTGATGCCATCTCCAGCCGCTGAGAATATAATCTTGAGAGATGTTGGTATAGGTTCGTAGTCTTGTCTGTTTCTTCTCTAAATAAGCCCAAGTCACGTGTATTTCCTCCAAACGCCTTCCAAATGATAAATTCTAGCAACTAGAGCAAAAACCTCATCATAATCTATTCCTTCTTCTTGAGTGTAACCCTGTGCAACCAGTCTTGCCTTGTTTCTAATCATAATACCTCTCCCATCTTTCTTGTTTCTGTACACCCATTTTGTTCCAATGGACCTTTTACCATAAGGTAAATCCACTAATGTCCTAACTCGTTGTAATTTGAATTGCAGAAGCTCTTCTTGCATAGCTTCTATCCAGCTTGGATCTTTTAATGCTTGGATTACCTTATTGGGCTCTTCTTGAGATAAGAAACAGGTAAATAGACAAGTATGAAGGTCTTTATGAGTTTTTCCTTCATAAACAGCACTAATAAACCCTTGTTCATTTATCATTCTCCTTGTTTGTACACCAGACTGCATATCACCAATCACATGATCAAGTGAATGATCTTTATGGATTCTTGTATTTGGTGTAAAAGGAACTGGATATGTGGTAGCAATGTTGCTCAAATCCAATTCTGATTCATCACCAAAGAAATTAACATATGTGGATTTAAGTGGAGCAGTAGGAACTGTTGGACTAACAGTATTAATATTTAGACTACCAGTATTAAAATTTGTACTGGCAGTATTAATACTTGGCCTAGCAGTATTAACATCTTGAGCACTGTTTTTGGTGCTTTCTTGATCATCAATTCCACTTTCATTAGAAGGTTGTGGTTCATCATTGCTAGCATCCTTTGATGAAGAATCAAATAATGAACCATCTATCCATAGTGGCATTAAGATGTAGTCTTGGCTAGATCCTGGCTCCTTGCTAGAATGATCTGCACCATTACTTTCTTTTATACCTACAAAATCATTAGAGTTTGTACCTGTAACAACTGGCACATAATTCATTGATTTTGTTAGAACACCAATGTCAAACAGCCACTTTGGTCCATCACCTTAAATAATAGGCTTATCCTTCAAGAACCTAACATGCAAGTTTTCTTCTACTTTCCTAGTTCTAATGTTGTATACTCTAAAAGTCTTACTATTCAATGAGTATCCAAAAAATAATCCATCATCAAACTTTCCATCAAACTTGCCTAAATGATCTAAAGTATCTAAGAATTGAGCAATACTTTCAAGTACAAGACTATGCTCTATGGGATGTCATAGAGAATGGAAACTCATTCAAACCAGCAGCTCAAACAACAACAAATGTTGATGGTTCCTCAACTACATTAATACCAAGTCCTGTAACTGCTGATGAAAAGAATCAAAAGAAGAATGACGTGAAGGAAAGAAGTATGTTACTAATGGTACTTCCAAATGAACATCTACTGACATTTAATCAGTACAAGGATGCCAAGACTTTGTTTGCTGCTATACAAACAAGATTTGGTGGTAATGATGCCACAAAGAAGACTTGGAAGACTCTTCTGAAGCAAATGTATGAGAACTTTAGTGCTCCAAGCACAAAGTCTCTTGATTCTTTTTTTTAACAGGCTTCAGAAGATTATAAGTCAGTTGGCTATCCTTAGTGAAAATATTTCACAAGAAGATCTTAATTTGAAAATTTTGAGAATCTTCCTTCTGAGTGGAATATTCATGTTGTGGTTTGGAGGAATAAACCTGATTCTAGACACAATGAGCTTTGATGATCTCTACAACAATTTCAAGATTGTTAAACAAGAGGTTAAAGGAACTGCAAGCACAAGCTCAAGTTCTTAGAACTTGGCTTTTATGTCATCTACTAGCAGTATTAATGAAGTTAATACTGCTTATAGAGTTAGTACCGCTAATACTCAAGTTAGCACTACTAGTACTCAAGTTAGTACTGCTAACTTAAGTGATGACACTGTTTATGCATTTTTGGCCAGTCAACCAAACGAGTCTCAACTTGTACATGAGGACCTTGAACAAATCCATAAAGATGACTTAGAAGAGATGGATTTGAAATGGAAGTTAGCATTGCTGAGCATGAGGACAAGAAAGTTTTTCTAGAAAATGGTAGAAAGATTACTATCAATAGGAGTGACACAGCTAGATATGACAAGTCAAAGGTGGAGTGTTTCAACTGTCATAAGTTGGGACACTTTGCAAGGGAATGCAAAGGACCTAGGAATCAAGATAACAGGAGCAGGAATCGAGATAGCTCTATAAGGACTATAAATGTGGAATAAATTTCTTCCAAAGCCATGTTGGCTATTGATGGATCTGGTTTTGACTAGAGCTTTATGGCAGATGAAGAAGTCCCTACAGACATGGCTCTTATAGCTTTTTCAGACTCTAAGGTACATAATGATAAAACTTGTTTAAAAACCTATCTAAAAATCTTTGAAACTCTTAAAACTCAACTTGATGATTTAAGAATAGAGTTTAACATATCTGAGTTCAATCTAGCTACTTATAAAAGAGGGTTAACATCTGTAGAAGAACAACCTGTCTTTTACAAAAAGAATGAGGTTCTATTTAATGAGCAACTTGATGTTCTAAAAAGAGATATCTCATATAAAGACTCAAAAATTAGTGTGCTTAAAAGTGAGTTAGAAAAGCTTAAGCAAGAAAAAGAAAGCAATCAACTTAAGATTGAAAATTTTTGATAATGCTTCTAAGAGTCTAGACAAATTAATAGGGAGTCAGATACCTGATAAAAGTAGAAAGGGTTTAGGGTTTGTAAGCTATAATGTTGTTCCACCTCCTCCTATAAGATTATTTTCACCCCCAAACCTTGATTTGTCCAACTCTGGTTTAGAGGAGTTCCAACAGCCTGAGTTTGAAGGATATGGACCTAAGACTAGTAAGAGTGTTAGTGAAGATACTTCTAATGAGGTTAGGGAATCTCCTGATGCCTCATTGGTTGAGAAGTTGGTGTCAAATGATAAGTTAGAGAAGAAAACTGTTTTTCCTACTGTTGCTAAGATAAATTTTGTTAGACCTTAACAACAAGAAAAACCAGTTAGGAAACCAGTTAAGTATGCTGAAATGTACAGGTCACAAACTTTTAGGGGAAATCAAAGAAACTAGAATAATCAAAAGTCCTAACAACTAGGAAGTGACTTTGTGATGTACAATAAAGCTTGTTTTGTCTGTGGATGTTTTAACCATGTGCAGGCTAACTGCAATTACCATCAAAGGGAAAGGATGATATCTGGGAATAATTATACAAGGGTGAATTACAATTATTCTACTAAAAAGGCTCACCCTAGTGCTCACCGGAACATAGTTCCAAGAGCAGTTTTAATGAAAACTGGCCTAAGACCACTTAATACTGCTAGGCTTGTTAATACTACTCATCCCAAAACTATAGTTTATAGTGCCAGACCAATGTCATGTTTTTCTAAATCAGCACAATCAACTGTAAAGAGTCCCTATAGTATAAAAACAACATTAACTAACAAAAATTATAGCCAAAAAGTTAATACTGCTAATGGAAGTTTTTATACTGCTAGGCCAAAAGCAGTTAATACTGCTAGGCCAAATTCAGCAGTAGTTAATGTTGTCAGGGCAAATCAGGTTAATGCTGTTAAGGCCTTAGCATGTTAGGTTTGGAGACCTACCAAACTTAACAGTGCATCAATTACTTCCAAGAGACATAATTATGTTGACGCATAAGGCAGATCCAAGTTAGTGATGGCTTGGGTCCCCAAAGGAAACTAATTTCCTTATTTTTATGTGCAGGGTCATCCACAAAAAGAAGATCAAGGCTATGTTGACAGTGGATGCTCAAGGCACATGACATGGAACATGTCCTATCTCTCAGACTTCAAGGAATTTGATAGAGGATATGTTGCCTTTGGGGTAGGAGCCAATGGAGGAAGAATTACTAGTAAAGGAACTCTTAAAACTGGTAAGCTTGATTTTGAGGATGTGTACTTTGTCAATGAGTTATAGTTTAACCTTTTTAGTGTCTCACAAATGTGTGACAAAAAGAACAGTGTTCTTTTTACTGACACTGGATGTTTTGTTCTGTCTCCTAACTTTAAGTTAGCTGATGAAAGTCAGGTTTTACTTAAAGTTCCTAGAAAGAACAATATGTACAATGTTGATATGAAGAATATTGTTCCTAAAGAAAGTTTAACTTGTCTTCTTGCAAAGGCCACACTTGATGAATCAATGCTATGGCATAGGAGACTAGGTCATGTAAATTTTAAAACTATTAATAAACTTGTTAAGGATAACCTTGTGAAAGGTTTACTTATAAAACTTTTTGAAAATGACCAAAGTTGTGTTGCTTGCCTTAAGAGAAAACAACACAAAGCCTCCTGTAAGTCTAAAATTCAGAACTCTATTACTCAACCTTTATTCATGTTGCATATGGACTTGTTTGGTCTAACTTTTGTGAGCAGCTTAATGAATAAGAAATATTGTCTAGTTGTCACTAATGATTATAGCAGATTTACTTGGGTTTTCTTTTTAGCATCTAAGGATGAAACTAGTGGCATTCTTAAGAGCTTTATAACTCAGATAGAAAATCTAGTTGATAAGAAAGTAAAGATAATCAGATGTGACAATGGAACATAGTTCAAAATTATAGTTATGAGTGAGTTTTATGAAAAGAAAGGCATTAAGAAGGAATTTAGTGTAGCTAGAACTCCTTAGCAAAATGGTGTTGCTAAGAGAATAAATAGGACACTAATTGAGGCAGCTAGAACCATGTTAGCTGACTCTAAGTTGCCTACTACATTTTGGGCTGAAGCAGTTAATACTGCTTGCTATGTACAGAATATGGTATTAGTTGTCAAGCCTCATAATAAGACCACTTATGAACTCTTTAGAGGTAGAACACCTTCTCTAAGCTTCATGAAACCATTTGGGTGTCATGTTACCATTCTTAATACCTTAGATCATTTAAGCAAGTTTGATGGAAAGTCTGATGATGGATTCTTTGTTGGATACTCATTGAATAGTAAGGCTTTTGGAGTATACAACATTAGAAATAGGAAAGTAGAAGAAAACTTGCATGTTAGGTTTTTTGAGGATAAGCCTATTATTGTAGGTGATATACCAAAGTGGCTGTTTGATATTAATGTTCTAACAAAATCAATGAATTATGTACCAGTTGTTACAGGTACAAACTCTAATGATTTTGTAGGTACAAAAGAAAGTAATGGTGCAGGTCATTCTAGCCAGGAGCCAGGATCTAGCCAAGACTACATCTTAATGCCACTATAGAAAGATGGTTCACTCTTTGATTCTTCTCCAAAGGATGCTAGCAATGATAAACCACAACCTTCTAATGATACTAAAAAGAAGGATGATAAAGGTGGAATTGATGATCAAGAAAGGACTGAAAATAGTGCTCAAGATGTTAATACTGCTGGGCCAAGTATTAATACTGCTAGTACAAATTTTAATACTGGTAGTCTAAATATTAATACTATCAGTCCAACAGTTCCTACTACTCCACCTGAATCCACATATGCTAATTTCTTTAGTGATGAATCAAAATTGGATTTGAGCAACATTGCTACCACATATCTAATTCCTTCTACTATAAATACAAGAATCCATAAAGATCATTCACTTGATCATGTGATTGGTGATATGCAGTTTGGTGTATAAACAAGGAGAATGATAAATGAACAAGGGTTTATTAGTGTTGTTTATGAAGGAAAAACTCATAAAGACCTTCATACTTGTCTATTTGCTTGTTTCCTATATCAGGAAGAGCCCAAGAAGGTAATCCAAGCATTAAAAGATCCAAGCTGGATAGAAGCTATGCAAGAATAGCTTTTGCAATTCAAACTACAACAAGTTTGGACATTGGTGGATTTACCTTATGGCAAGAGGGCCATTAGAACAAAATGGGTGTACATAAACAAGAAAGATGAGAGAGGTATTGTGATTAGAAACAAGGCAATACTGGTTGCACAGGGTTACACTCAAGAAGAAGGAATAGATTATGATGAGGTTTTTGCTCCAGTTGCTAGAAATGAAGCAATCAGGCTGTTCTTAGCCTATGCCTCATTCAAAGACTTTGTTGTGTACCAGATGGATGTGAAGAGTGCATTTTTGTATGGCAAAATTAAAGAAGAAGTTTATGTCTGTCAACCTCCAGGATTTGAAGATCCAGAGTTTCCTGACAAAGTTTACAAGGTAGAAAAGGCATTATATGGTCTACATCAAGCTCCTAGATCCTGGTATGAGACTCTATCTACCTATTTATTGGACAATGGATATCATTTTTGGATCTACTAAGAAGGAATTATGCACTGATTTTGAGAAGTTGATGCATAAGAAATTCTAGATGAGTTCTATAGGTGAACTCACTTTCTTCTTAGGACTTCAAGTGACACAAAAAGCTGATGGGATTTTCATCAGTCAAGACAAGTATGTGGATGAAATCTTGAAGAAGTTTTGTTTTTCAACTGTGAAGACAGCAAGTACACCCATGGTGACTTTAAAACCATTGCTCAAAGATGCAGAAGCTGAAGATGTTGATGTTCACTTATATAGATCAATGATTGGATCATTGATGTATCTAACAGCTTCTAGGCCTGATATAATGTTTACTGTATGTGCTTGTGCAAGATTTCAAGTCAAACCTAAAGTTTCACATCTTCATGCTGTGAAAAGAATCTTCAGATACTTGAAAGGTCAACCTAAATTGGGCCTTTGGTATCCTAAGGACTCACCATTTGACTTGGAAGCATATACTGACAGTGACTATGCTGGTGCTAGTTTAGACAAGAAATCCACAACAAGAGGTTTTCAATTTCTTGGAAGAAGATTGATTTCATGGCAATGCAGGAAGCAAACCATAGTAGCCAACTCTACTACTGAAGCAGAGTATGTAGCTGTTCCTAGTTGCTGTAGACAAGTACTCTGTATTCAAAATCAAATGCGGGATTATGGATAAAATTTCATGAATACAAAGATTCACATTGACAATGAAAGCACTATCTACATAGTTAAGAATCCAGTGTTTTACTCAAAGACTAAGCAAATTGAGATTAGACATCACTTCATCAGAGATTCCAATGAGAAGAATCTTATTCAAATGATTAAGATTCACACTAATCATAATGTTACTGATTTACTCACAAAAGCTTTTGATGTTAGAAGATTTCAATATCTGATTGCAAGTATTGGAATGCTTAACCCCTGAAGTATTGATTGAGGGGAGGTTAATTGTATTAATATGCAACAGATTTTGCACCAATGATGCTTGAAATGGAATGGCACAACAACTAATGATGAAATTCAAGTTAGTACTGTTGGTCTACCTTACTACTGGTAAGTATACTTTCTACTGCTGTTATAATTAATACTGTGAGAATTAAGAGAAAATAAAAATAGTCAAAGAGAAAAAGTGAGCTTAAAAGAATTGAGAGAAAGCAAAAACAGACAAAGAGAAAGTGTGAGCTCAAAAGAATAGAGAGATTTATGAAATAAAAACAGACAGAGTGATTCAGTGAGCAAAAGAATTAAGAGATATAGTGAGCTTAGAAACATAAATAGAGCTTGTGAGAATCAACATTGATGATGGAAATGCCTTTTAGAATGGAATTGAGGTTCAAACTGGTACCTCAAAAGTTAATACCGCTAGGCTAAACTTAGTACTGCTGAGCATTATTTAGTACTGTTAGTCTAAACTTGGTACTTCTGAGCATTATTTAGTACTGTTAGGCTAAACTTAGTACTGCTGGGCTATCGTTAATACTGTTTGGAGCATAACAGATTTTTGGCAATTAAATATAGCTGTTGAGATATTTCTGCCAAATATTTCGCTTATAGGGGTCTATAATTTGGATAATTCTTGATCTTTCTTTCACTTATAAGCTTTCTTCAGGATAAAGAATCCATTTTATTCAGTCGGTCTAATCAAAACCCTTAAGCGCTGTCTATAAAATCTCAATTAACTTTGCCAAACTCTCATACTCTCATCAACGAACATTCATCCAGAACCCCTATCATAACTTAATCACTAATGGCGAATTTGGAATTCTGCGACAAAGACGACATGGTTTCTTATCTAAAGAAACCAACTGAGAGTGAAGGGTTCCAAGAGATAGTATATTTTCTCAATGGTAGTCATATAAGGTATGTTCTTACTAAGAATCCTAATATCTATGTTTCTCTAATAAAAAAGTTTTGGCAGACTGCTACCGTCAGAACAGTTGATAATGGAGAATAAGAAATAACTGCCACAGTTGATGGCAAATAATTCACTATTACTGAAGCATCTGTTAGGAGACATCTCCCCTCACATCAACCTTTGATTTATTAACAACGGTCACCTCAACGTTTTAGACATCTCCGAAGTTTTCGTCCGAATCACTTCGTAAGCTTTTAAACTTTTCCCTTTCTCGTAGACGGTGAAGCCCGAGATTGGTTAGACAAGGAACTCCTAGGTCAATTCTCACATGGGAACGACCTTGTTTCAAAAAATTCATAAACCAATTCCTTCCCACCATCAAAAACACCATACCTCCGAAACAAAATCACCAACATTTTCCAAGAACCCAAAAGAAACATAACAAACATGGGAACGTTTTTAAAGGACTCACGTCAAGTCCTCACCATGGCTTCTTCTCGAAACTTACACCAACTCATACTTTTTACCAATTCTTGAATTCTAATGAATCCAAGATGCCTAGATTCCGCCGCGGGTGGCAATTTCTAAGATAAAAGCCTCAGAAGGATTAGTGATTATTGAAAACAAGTCAAAGTTCGGTTACTCAAGAATTTTCGTGCTAATGATTCAAGAGTGATTACGGATGCACCTCTTTCCTAATTCTTCATCTACTAATAATTCTTTCGATATGCAACAAATAGCCCTTCGCTCGAGGATAAATACTATTAAGAAGAACAAGATGTTGAATGAAATGAAAAGCTTTAGTTGTTACTGACTATTGTTCACCCTCAAAGCAGTTTGAGAAGTATGAGTTACTTGTGGATCAAATCACAACAATTTAACCCTGTCTGTTAACTCGAGTGGAAACGATTTTCCCGTTTTTCATGATAATATCCAACAATTTCAACAAACGCGCAGCAGTTTGGTTTAAAAAAAATTTCTCCAAAGAAACCAACCTTCTAATTCGGCAAGTCACAAGAAACCAACTACCGGGTTTCAATCATACGAATATCCCATACAACCAAAACCGATACTCAAGGAAACAATTCTAACTTCAACAAAACCGAGGAAACTTTATCAAAACCGTTCCAAACAACCAAATCAAGGTTAATTCATGCTCCACCATACCAACCACCAACCAATCAAGTTTTACCTTACAACCTCCAACAAATGGAGTTTTGAAACAGATTTTGAAAGCTACGTCAGAGCAAAGATGCATAGTAAAGAATGGAGCAAAATCAAATCAAGGTTTGGCAGAATCAAATGGCAAATGTTACAAGTTTTTAACAACCTTTGCATGCAAGTTAAAAATGATTTAGAGCAATTCCAACCAGCTTCAAGTTCTGTTCCTTAGAAAAGCGAGATACCATTCCAAACCCAAGGAACAAAGCAAGGAAATTAACAAACTCTATGTGTTGTCATACGAGGACCTCCGATTCACCCCCGTGGTGAAAAGAAAGTGAGGTGGACAAAGGGATACAGAGCTACGAGCACCGAAGACACCAACCTCCATTAGTCCAATAACAAACCCAAAGACAAAGAACAATCAAAAACCTTCTTCGTTTGCTAACAAAGCCAAACCAAATTTGCCTTACCGCCGAGACTCAACAAACAAAAATTCGTGAAAAGTATGAAATCCTAAGCTTCAAATGTTTTGGAAATTTTCCATAATCTTCACTTTGAGCTAAGTTTCGCGGATGCTCTCATTCATATGCTAAAGTTTGCTCCGATTGTTCAAAAAAGATGTTAAATAACCAAGATAAGTTAATTGAATTGACCCAAAACACGAGAACCGTGAATGAAAATTTGTAGTGCGGTTGTCTAAAAAAGCTTCCATAAAAGCTAGGTGACCCCGATCATTTCTCTTCCATGTTATTTTTTCAGAGTTTCGATAGTTGACTAGCTCTTAGCCGATTTATGCTAGTATCAATCTCATGCTTTTTATCCATTTGAAAAGCTCACAACTAGTCTATGAAGAAAGCTTTTCAAGACATGCTGCATGAATTGGGGGGAAGTTAATCCAACTCATGCATACTACAATGGTTTCTGTACAAGTAAAGACACTGAAGATCCAAGCTGGAGTACAAGTTTCAAGACCTGGTGAACTCAGAAGACATCTTCAGCTTTGGAAGCGCTTTGGAAGACTTTATTTGTGTTGTATTTGTACCTGATAGGAACATTGTAAGTAATTCCGTATGTCCGCATATTGGGGGAAGATTGTTAGCCCTAAAATATGGTGACTAATCCGGAATTACATTTATCATTTATAGTCGGGTCGGGTTAGTTTAGCTAGTCGATATCGGGACTATAAATACTCCCTCCATACTTCCATGGAGGGGTAAGAGTTCACATTGTAAAGTGTGAGTGTGTGTGTGGTTCCTTTTTCTCTATTAAACCACACACATACACAAACACTCCTCCTTCTTCTTTTTTCTATCTCTTCTCTTTTCTCTCTTTTTCTCTCTAATAATATGGATACTTTTCTTTTCCATTTTACCAAGCCTCCGGATCATTGTTCAAAGGGTGAATCTATACTAACAGTTTCCAAGTATGCTAGCAATTCAAGCAGAAGAAGGTAAAGGTTTAGGACATCCCTCTGAACCCCAACCACCACCTTCTCCTACTCAACCTACTAATGAAGAACCAATCCCTAATGTTGTATCATCATCACACTAAAAGACTCAAACACCTAGGCAAGCCTTAAACCAGGTCACTGAGTTACCTCAGACTAGTGAGCCTATACACAATGTACCAGATAAGGCTGTCTATGAGGAGTGGGATAACAGAGTGGAAAGGGCTACCACTACTATAGCTAGCTTAGATGTAGAGCAGGCTAGTGGTAACATTAATAGGACCCAATCTACGGCAATACCTAATGTGCCTCTTCCTTATGAAGTTGGTGCAGGTGGTAGTCTCAGGTGCCAAGAAGCCATGAGGGGTTCCATTGCTTAGACTAGGTCTGAGAGGGTACCTACATAGTCCTATGATTCACCTCTCCCAAGAGTTCACACACTTGGAAGTGATGAGGGCAGTATGACACTACAAGAATTGATGATTTTATGTACAACATTGTCCAAAAAAGTAGAGAGCTTGGAGGCAGACTTGAAGCAAACAAAGAAGGTATATGGTGCTGCTTATACCAAACTTATTAAAAAGGTAAAGAAATTAGAGAAACCTGTCAAGTCCAACCAAGCTAGAAGAAGAGCAAAGGTTGTGGTTTCAGATGATGAAGAGGATTTAGAGGATTCTTCCAAACAGGGGAGGATGATAGAAGAAATTGATCAAGATACATGAGTTACTTTGGTTACTCCTACACATAGTCAAGAAGATTAACCTGAAGATCAATTGGGAGTCTTTAGTGCAGCTAAGGTACTTGCAGATGCAAGTAAAGAAAATGTTCACACTTATACTAGAAGTAGAAGGGCAATTAGTACTGGAAGTGGTGGAATTAGTACTGCTAGTAGGTTGTTTAGTACTGCTGAATAATTAGTTAGTACTGCTGGTGCATCAATGCCAATTAGTACTGTTGGTATGGTTCAAGAGGTTATTCCCTCACCAGTTGTAATCAAAGATAAAGGTAAAGGTAAAATGGAGGAATATGAAGATGAACAAATCAAGAGAACAAAATTACAGCAAGAACAAGTTAGGCTTGGTCATGAAGCAGCAATGAGACTGCAAGAGGAACTGGATGAATAAGAAAGATAAAGGATGGCTAGAGTTCATGAAGTAACTCAATCTTTTACTGAGGAAGATTGGGAAAACATTAGAGCAAGAGTTGAATATGATGAAGAGCTATCCAGGAGACTATAAGCAGAGGAAAGGAACAAGTACAATGAAGTTGATCAAGCAAAGATGCTTGTAGATCTTATTAATCAGAGAAAGAAATATTTTGCTGCACAGAAAGCTGATGTAAAGAGGAACAAGCCTATGACACAAACTTAACAAAGGAATTATATGATTAATTACATCAAACACATGGGAAGTCATACACTACAGCAGTTGAAAAGATATTCTTTTGATGAGATCAAGGAATTATTTGAAACTACAATGAATAATGTCAACACTTTTGTACCCATAGAGACTGAAGATAGAGGAAGAGCATCAGAGTTAGCAGCTAGAAGTTCACAAGCAACAATTATTGATCTTGCAGAAGTTGGAAGTTCTAAAAGGGCTGTAGAAGCAAAACTTAATCATGAAGGTTCTAAGAGGCAAAAGATAAATGAAGCTTCAGGATCAGTTCAAGAACAACCAAAAGAAGAGGAAAAAGAATTGTCACAAGAGGATTTACATCATATGATGATGGTAGTTCTAGTGGAAGAAGTTTATATTGAAGCCTTACAGGTCAAATATCCAATCATTGACTGGGAGGTTTACACTAAAGAATCCAGAAAATATTGGAAGATCATCAGGGTTGGTAATCATACAGAAGCATATCAATTCTTTAAGGATATGTTGAAAATCTTTGACAAGGATGATTTGGTGATGCTATGGAATTTGGTTAAAGAAAGATTCAGTTCAACAGAACCTACTGATGACAAAGAAAGAGCATTATGGGTTGAATTGAAGAGGTTGTTTGAACCTAATACCGATGATACACTATGGAAACTTTAGAGATATATGCACGATCCATTGAAATGGAGATTATATGATACATGTGGGGTTCATCATGTGTCTATAGAGAGAGGAACATATATTTTCATGCTAGTAGAGAAAGAATATCCATTTTCAAAAGGAGTTCTGACTTTGATGTTGGTTAACAGGTTGTTAGTAGAACAACATTCAGAGATGGCAAATGAGCTTCTAAGGAAAATCTTGATACAAGCAAACAAACCAAGACAATAAAGTGTTTGGAATCATCCTCTCAGAACAGATGGTTTAATTCAGAGAAACTTGTAGATTTAAAGGTAAATCACAGGTTTAGGGGAGGATTGTTGGAATTAAACTCATACACTTAGTACTGTCAAGCCAAAGACTTAGTACTGCTTAAGATTACAACAGCCAATACTAACTAGTTAGTACTGCTAGAAGAAAGTTAGTACTGCCAGTACTAACTTAACACTGCTGAAGGAGTTAAGACTGCTGCATGAAGACTTAAGACTACTTAAGAGATAAAGACATGTGAAGAGATATGTATTGACTTATTCTATGTATATTCTATTTAGTTAGAAAGATATGCATATAAGATTAGAATTATAGAAGATTTGTAGTTATCTTGTAAAGGACTCCTTGGTGTATAAAAGGAGATCCTAGGATATGATGTTAGATGTGATTTTCATAAAGTTGCATACATAGCTTCAAGGTTGTAAACCCTAGTACTAGATAGAGTACTTGTATTATTGATCATAATAATATTGAAGCTTTTTGTTACATCTTTGTTCAATCATATTTACTGTTACATTCATAGTTCTTCTAAGTATTAAAGAGTAGATTCCGCATACTCTTTAATATACATACAAAGTTTCAACCAAAGTTGTTTTGGATTTATCCAAGGTAACTTAACCTTTACAAGCTAAAGAATTAATCATAGTTTGGGATCAACATATTCCATCTTACTTGATTTAATCCCACCTTAATCAAATAAAGCATGTCAAACATCAAGACGAATATTCTCATCTAACCTCAAATATGTGTCTTGTCTGCCTATCTTTGTTGATATTCTTGTGCAAATAACATGGCTAATGAGAATGTTCCCGCTCCTGCTCCCACAAGATCTAACGATCAGATACTACCATTTGTTGCATGGGTGCCTATTAGAAAGAGTAATTTTGTCTTGGATCTTCAAAAGAAGCAAAGGAATCCAATCTTTCAGATCTTTGTAGGTATTTTGCAAAACACAAACTTCTTTTGAGCATTCACTGCCTCAGCTTTTGTTCCAGCTATCTACATTCAACAGTTCTGGAATACCCTTACATATGAGGCAAATATTGGAGCTTACAATTTTTAGTTGGATGAAAGCTGCTTCATTCTGGACGCAAATCTACTAAGGGAATCTTTAGAGATAACTCCCATTGATCAAGCTCATCAGTTTATGTCACCTTCGTTGGGTGATGCAATCATGGACTTTGTGAATGAGCTGGGCTATACAGAAGAAATTCACTTTGTGTCACGAATGGTGGTGAATAACCTGTATTATCCTTAGAGAGCAATATTGTCGATGATCAACCAATGTCTCACAGGCAAGACTTTTGGGTATGACAGGCCCTGATATCTAGTTCTTCAGATGCTTTAGGGTATTATTACCAGTACAAATGTTAACTATGCTAAACTCATGTGGGAAGAATTTGTACAAGCTATCTAAACTTTTCTCGCTAACAAGGCCAATCTGAACATTGCTACTCAGAAGGGGAAGAAGACTAAACCTCATGTTATTCTCTATTGTCAGTTTACAAAGTTAATCATCTGCTATTTGGGAAGAACACACAACATTTACCAAAGGTCCGCGTCTCCGTTTCATCTTACTAAAGAAGATCACAGACATGAAAATCTCAAGTTCGTCCCTAAAGGCGAAGTAGATGAAGTCTTTGGAATGCAAATTCCTAAGAAGCTGATCACGGACAACATTAGGAACGCACCTTACTACAACGCTTACCTGGAAATGGTTTCAAAACATGATCGTAAAATTGCAGCTGAAGAGGGAGGAAAGAAAAAGTCAGCAGCTAAAGTAGATCAGTCTAAGAAGCCTGCAACTTTTAAGAAACTTAAGCCAGTGCCTTCTAAGCAATCCAAACAGGCACCTGCTAAACAGCCGAAGCCTATGCAAGAGAAATCCACAAAGCCTTCTCCCATAAAGAAAGCTGCCAAAGGTAAAGTGAGGAAAGTGCAAAAGGGAAAGAGTTCTCTCTAGTTTGTTGATAAACCTGATGAAGAATCTCAACCAGCTCTTGAACCTCAAGAGGAAGATGAAGAATTTGATCTCCAACGAGGTATACAAATGAGCTTATAATTTGTTCAGTCACATGGCCAAGCACCCGTTGGCAGAGTGGCTTTTCATGAACCTGCCTTAGGTATCACTCAAAAACTCCCTATTGTTGAAGGTAAAGGGAAATGGATTGCTACAGACAAACAGGTTACACAATCACTAGTAGAACTGCAAATGCATAAGAAGACAAGTACCATGGATCAATACATTTTCAAAGGCGAATCCCAATGACTAAAGAATCACCTACTGGGCCCCCTACACAACCTGAGGACGATACATCCACTAATATTATCCATGATACTTCATCTCGCACATATGCAGAAATAGGTGCTGAAACTGATAAGACGAGCAGTGAAGGAGATACTGAGATCCTGAATATTGATGAAGAACAAGGAGAAAATGTGGCTAACAAGGTAAATCTAGAGTAAAAGACTACTGAAATTGATGAAGGCCAGGCTCGATCAGACCCTGGTAAAACACCTAAGTCTCGACCACCATCAGAGCGTGTTCTCTTGGAAGAAGACCAGGCTGGACCAAACCCTGGACAAAGTCATATGGCTGTTGTTGGATCAGACCCTGAGCCCATGCATGATGACTTCATTGCCACTGTGTATCCTCAAGTACATGAAAGTTTAAAGCATCCATATGAGGAACATGTCCACGTGGAAAATCCACTAAGCTCAACTGGGACTCTTTCATCCATGAAGAATCTGGAGGCATTTACTTTAGGTGATCAGTTCTTAAATGACAAAACAACGGAAGAGGATTCGAGAAAAACAAATATGGAAACTAAAGTTGAATCCATGGTTACCGTTCTGATTCATCAAGCATCCTCCTCTGTTCCTCCACTTTACACACCTATTATCGATCTCACACCTCCAAAACCTGTGTCTCCAACCATTTAAGCTCCAATCTTTATAGCTATAACCTGACTATAACAACAACCCTTCCACTTCCACCACCTCCACAATAACAAAGCTCTTCAAATCCTGATCTAGCCTCTCATATCTCAAAACTAGAACACGTATGTGCCAAATTTGAGAAGAGACACAAGCTTTAGGACAAAACTGTTCAAGGTCTTTCATCCAGGGTTTTTGACTTGGAGCTTCGTGACCTGCCTCATAAGATCGACCAAACAATCCATGAAGTTGTAAAAGTGGCTGTTCAAATTGCTCTTCAAGCTCCACTTTGAGACCACTTCAGATATCTTCCTGAAGCTAACATGAAAGAAATACTTCACCAACAGATGTTCGAAAGTGGCACATACCAATCGCAGCCTAAACATGTAGCTCTTTAAGAAGCTCTCGAGGCATCTATGGATCATGATAACAGGGACGAATTCTTTGAAGCAACTACTAAGTCTCGTAAGAGTCATCATGATGACCAAGATCCTCCTCCTCCTCCACCAGACTCTGATCAAAGTAAGAAGTCAAGGCATATGTCTGATGCTTTAAGCTTAAAATAGCCTCTAGCTCCTCAGTCCTCAGGTTGGAAAATGTATGACACTAGAGAAGCTCCTTCCAACTCCTCCAAGCAGAAGTCAGTTCCTCAATCTGAACAACCTATCAAAGATGTTCCTATACCAGACGATGTGAATATCTCAGATTCAAAGGACACCAGTACTGCACATCTTCCCTCGATCAAGACCAAAGCTGACTGGTTTAAACCTGTAATTGATGAAGATAAACCAAAAACACCTAAACCGGTCTGGTCTATTCCTTCGAATGAGCTACGTGAAGCTAAGAACAACTAGGCCGATTCTTTAGCCAAGTCATATAAAGATCCAAAGGAAAACAAGCGTCTGAGTAAAATTGGAGATATGGGGTCGTGCATTAAATGGTATTGCAAATGGATTAGGAAGAAGAAGCTCACCAAAGATGACTTGGAAGGCGTAGCTTACATGACCGTCGAACCATTCCACACCAACAACATTTCCCTACAATTCCAGATGGAAGAGTATCACTGGTTACTCACTGACAAGATTGACTTGATGAATCCCAAAGGTCATTGGGTTATGCCTGACGTAAGCAAACCATTGCCTTTAGGAGGTCCACCAAGTTAGGTAACCATTCAACCACACTTCTTCTTCAATAGAGACCTCGAATATCTTGTATCAGGTGACAATGAACGAAGGAGTGCTTTATCAATTTCCAAGCTTAAAGTCACTCACTATCTAGACTTTAGGCTCAAAGAATTAGTTTTGTCACTGTAGATTAAAAGTGAACATGATTATGATATTAGTGCAGCATATGGTATCACACACTGGTGGTTTAAGCGGAAGGAATTATACATCCAAAGACATAGTGTCCCCTCTAATCGCCGTGCTGTCCAATCCCAAATGTAGATTCTCAGTGTTACCTGTCTTAAGACGTATGAAAGATATGGCTATACCTATCTGAGAGAGATTGTCCTACGCAGAGCTGACTACAACGAGTATAAGATCTCGAAAGTTGACTTCAAAAATCTACATCCAAATGATTTTGAAGATTTGTACTTGCTTCATCCTCAAGGCAAGCTCAACCACCTACCTGGATCTGACAAAGTTCATCTATTCAACGCAGTCAACATGTAGATCAAGAACATTGTCATCAGACAATGTGTGGCAGACTTGTAGCTCGACATTAAGAGCTATCAAACTAAGCTTAATCTTACACAATCGAGTTGAGATGCATCAAATTTTCTATTCAAAGAGGATTACACCATCATCAGCAAGACGAGGGCCATAATCTACAGAGATAGATCTGATCAGAAGAAGATGATGAGACTAAATGAGGTGCACAAGTTTAGTGATGGTACATTGACTAGGATTCTAGAAAAGCTGGATCATATGGTTAAAGACTTCAAGCTGTTCAAGTAGAATCCAGTCATGGAAATAAGAATCTGGTCTGAGGATGATAGAAGGAGGAGTAAAGAGTTCATGGAGGTGATCGAGAGAAGACTTAATGTAACACCCCCAAAATGGGTCGCAGCGGAAATATGGGTTGGCGAGTGTTACTTCATAGATCAATAGCACAAGATACCCGCCCCTCCCCCCCCCCCCCCCCCCCACCCCCCCCCCCACCCCCCTCCCCCCCCCCCCCCCCCCCCCCCCCCCCCCCCCCCCCCCCCCCCCCGCCCCCCCTCTTCCCCCATCCGGCGACCCCCCCCACCCCACCCCCCCCCCCCCACCACCCCCCACCCCCCCCCCCCCCCCCCCCCCCCCCCCCCCACCCCCAGCCCCACACCCCCCCACCCCCCCTCCCCCCTACCCAACCCCTACCCCCCCCCTCCCCCCCCCCCCCACGCCACCACCCCCCCCCCCACCCCCCGCCCCTCCCCCGCCTCCCCCCCCCCCCCCATCCCCCCCCCCCCCCGCGCCCCCCCCCCCCCCCCCCGCCCCCCCCCCCCCCCTCCCCCCCCCCCGCCCCCCACCCCCCCCCCCCAACTCCCACCCACCCCCCCCCCCCCCACACCCCCCTCCCCATGCCACCCCCGCACCCCCCCCCCCGCCCCCCCCCCCCCCCGCCCCCCCCCCCCCCCCCCCCCCCCATCCCACCCCCCCCCCCCCCCCCCCTCCCGCCCCCACCCCTCCACGCCCGCCCCCCCCCCCACCCTCCCCCCCCCCCCCCCCGCCCCCCCACCCCCCGCCACCCCTCCCCTCCAACCCCCCCCCACCCACCACCCCCCCCCCACCCCCCTTCCCCCCCCCTCCCCCCCCCCCCCCCCCCTCCCCCTCTCCCCCCCCCCCCACCCACCCCCCACGCCCCCCCCCCACCCCCCCCCCCCCCCACCCCCCCCCCCCCACCCCCCCCCCCCCCCCCACCCCCCCCCCCCCCCCACCCCCCCCCACCCGCCCCACCTCTCCCCCCCCCCCCTCCCCCGCCCCTCCCCCCCCCTCCGCCCCCCCCCCCCCCCCCCCCCCCCCCCCCCCCCCCCCCCCCCCCCCCCCGCCTCCCCCCCCCCCCTCCCCATCCCACCCCCGACCCCCCCCCCCAGCTCCCCCTCCCCTGCCCCGCTCCCCCACCCGCCAACCCGCCCCTCCCCCCACCCCCCCCCCCCCCCCACCCCCCCCCCCACTCCTTCCTCCCCCCATCAACCCCACCCCCCCCCACTCAACACCCCCCCCCACCCACCCCCCCCACCCCACCCCACCCCCACCCCCTCCCCCCCCCCCCCCCCGCCCCCCCCCCAACCCCCCCCCCCCCCACCCCCCCCCTCCCCGCCCCACCCACCCCCCCCCCCCCCCCTCCCCCCCCCCCCCCTTAACCCCCCCCCCCCTCCACCCCCCCCCCCCCCCCCCACCCCTCCCCCCGCCCCCCCCCCCACCCCCTCCCCCCCCACCCCCCCCTCCCCCCCCCCCCCCCCACCCCCCCCCCCCCCCGCCCCACCCCCCCCTCCCCACACACCCCCCCACCCAGCTTCCCACCTCCCCCCTCCCCCCCCCCCACCCACCCTCCCCCCACCCCACCCCCCCGCCTCCCCCCCCCACCCCCCCAATCCCCCACCCCCCCCCCCCCCCCCCCCACGCCCCCACCCCCCTCACACCCCCCTACACCCCCCTCCCCCCTCCTACCCTCCCCCCCCCCCCCCCCCAGCCCCTCCCCCCCACCCCCCGTCCCACCTCTCCCCCCCACCCCCCCCCCCCCCCCCCCCCCCCCCACGCACCCCCCCCCCCCCCCACCCCCTCCCCACCCCCCCCCCACCCCACCTACCCCCCCCCCCCCCCCCCAACCCCCCCCCCCCCCCCCCCCCCCCCCCACCCCCCCCCCCCCCCCCCCCCCCCCCACCCCCCCCCCCCCCCCCCCCCCCCCCCCCTCGCCCCCCCCCCCCCCCCCCCCCCCACCCCCCCCCCCCCCCCCACCCCCCTCCCCCCCCCCCCCCCCCCCCCCCCCCGCCCCTCCCCCACCTCCCCACCATCCCCCCGCCTCCCCCCCCCCCCCCCCCCCCCCCCCCCCCCCCCCTGCCCCCCCCCCCCCCCCCCCCCCCACTCACCCCCCCCCCCCCCCCCCCCCCACCCTCCCCATCCCCCACCACCCCCCCCCTCCCCCTCCCCCCACCCCGCCACCACCCCCCCCACCTCACCCCCCCCACCCCCCCCCCCCCCCCCCCCCCCCCCCCCCCCCCCCCCCAACCCCACATCCCCCCCCCCCCCCGCCCCACACCCCTCCCCGCCACCCCCCCCCCCCCCTCCCCCCCCCCAACCCCCCCCCCCCACCCCCCCCCCCCGCCCCCCCCCCCCCCCCCACCACATTATCCCCCCCCCCCCCCCCACGCCCCCCCCCCCGCCCCCCCCCTCCCCCCCCCACCCCCCCCCCCCCCCCCCCCCACCCCCCCCCCCCCCCTCTTCCCCCCCCCCTCCCCCCCCCCCCCCCCCCCCCCCGCCACCCCCCCCTCCCCCCTCCGCCTCCCCCCCCCCACCCCCCCCCCCCGACCCCCCCCTCCACCCCCCCCCCCCCCCCCCCCCATCCCCTCGCCCCCCCCCCCCTCCCCCCCCCCCACCCCCATTCCCACCCCCCCCCCCCATCAACCCCCGCCCTCCCCCCCCCCCCAACCCTCCCCCCCCCCCCCCCCCCCCCCCCCCCCCCCCGCAATCATCCCCACCCCCCCCCCCCCCCCCCCCCCCCCCCCACCCCCGCCGCCCCCCCGCCCCACCCCCCCCCCCCCCCCACCCCCCCCCCCCCCCCCCCCCCCCCCCCCCCCCAAACCCCCCCCCCAACTCCCTCCCCCCCCCCCCCCCCCCCCCCCCCCCCCCGCTCCCCCCACCCACCCCCCCCCCCCGCCACCCACCCCCCCCCCCACCCCCCAACCCCCTGCACCCCCCCCCCCCCCCCCCCACCCCCCCCGCCACCCCCCCCCCCCGCCCCCCCCCCATCCATCCCCCCCCCCTCCCCCCTCTGCCCCCCTCCCCCACCCTCCCCCCTCCCCCCCCCCCCCCACCCCCCCACCCCCCCCCCGCCTCTCCCCCCCCCCCCCCACACCCCCACCCCACCCCCCACCACCCCCCCCCCCCAGCTCCCCCCCCCCTCCCCCTCCTCCCCCACCCCCGCCCCCCTCCACCTCCCCCATCCCCAGCCCCCCTCCCACCCCAACACCCCCCCCCCCCCCCCCCCCCCCCACCCCCCCTCCCCCCCCCCCCCCCCCCCCCCCCCGCCCTCCCGCCCCCCCCCTCCCACCAACCCCACCCCCCCCACCCCCCCCCCCCCCCCCCCCGCCCACCCGCCACCCCCCCGACCCCCCCCCCCCTCCCCCCCCCCCCCCCCCTCCCCGCCACTCCCCCCCCCCCCCCCCCCCACCCCCCCCCACAGCCCCCCCCCCCCCCCCCCCCCACCCATCCGTCCCCCCCCCCCCCCCCCCCAATCCCCCCCCCCCCACCCCCCCCCCCCCCCCCCCCCGCCAAGATCCCCCTCCCCCCCCCCCCCCCTCCACCCCCCCCCCCCCCCCCCCCCATCCCCCCCCCCCCCCCCCCACCCCCCCCCCCACCCAGCCCCCCCCCCCCCCCATCCCCGCCCCCCCCCCCCCCCCCCCCCAACCCCCCCCCCCTCCCCCCCCCCCCCGCCCCCCCCCCCCCCCCCCCTCCAACCCCACCATCACCCTCCCCCCCCCCCCCACCCCCCCACGCACCCCTCCCCCTCCCCCCTCTCCCCCCCCTCCCCCCCCCGCCATCGCCCCCCCCCGCACCGCCACCCCCCCCCCCCACCCACCCACCCCCCCCGCCCCCCACTCCCCCCCCCCCCCACCCCCCCCCCCCCCCCCCCCTCTCCCCGCCACACCGCCCCCCCCCCCCCCACCCCCCCCCCCCCCCCCCCCCTCCCACCCCCCCCCCCCCCCCCCCCCCCACCCCCCCCCCCCCCTCCCCCCTCCCCCCCCCCGTCCCCCACCCCCCCCCCCCCCCCGCGACCCGGCCCCCCTCCCCCCCCCCCCCCCCCCCCCCCCCCCCCCCCCCCCCCACCCCCCACCCCCCCCCCCCCCCCCCCCCCCCCCCCCCCCCCACCCCCCCCCCCCCCCCTCCCCCTCCCCCCCCACCCCCCCCCCACCACTTCCCCCACCCCCCCCCCCCCACCACCCCCCCCCCCACCCCACCCGCCCCCACCCCCCCCCCCCCCACCCTACCCCCCCCCCCCCCCCACCCCCCCCCGCCCACCCCCCCCCGCCGTCCCCCCCCACGTCCCCACCCCCCCCCCCCCCCCCCCTCCCCCCCCCCACCCCCCCTCCCCCCCCCCCATCCCCCGCCCCCCCCACCTCCCCCCCCCCTCCCCCCCCCACCCCCCCCCCCCCCCCCCCCCCCCGACCCCCCCCACCCCCCCACCCTCCCCCCCCACCCCCCCCCCCCCCCCCCCCCCCCCCCCCATCCCCCCCCCCCCCCTACTCCCCCCCCCCCCCCCCACCCCCCCCCCCCCACCCCCCCCCACCCCCCCCCCCCCCCCCCCCCCCACCCGCCCCCCCGCCCCCCCCCCCCCCCCCTCCCCCCTCCCATCCCGCCCCCCCCACCCCCCCCCCCCCCCCCTCCCCCCCCCCCCCCCCCACTCCCCCCCCCCCCCCCCCCATCCCCCCCCCATCCCCCCCCCCTACCGTAACCCACACCCCCTCAACCACATTCCCCACGCTCTATACCCATCATCCAACCCCATCATCTCATCCCTCCACACCCTCCCCCTAACCCTATAAGTCCACCTTCCCCCCATAACTAAAACCTCTACCCCTCACCCAAAACCTCAACCAAATCCCCTACATACTCCAATGTAACCACAACCCCCCCCACGAAAACTCCCAAACCCCTCCCCGTCCACTAACCATCCCCATGTAACCAAAACACCCCCCATCAAACCTCCCGCCGCCACAATCCCCCATGCAAGGGCAAATCAATACGCACCAGTCTTAACCACCAATCACATCAAAACAGATTAACAAAGCGCACCAACTGCAAAACTAATCACATGATGACGAAACCACCGTTTTTCTAAGACCAAACCCTAAACAACACAAGGATATCAAAATCCATTCTAACAGAATAAGCTCAATTTATGGAACCAAAGCTATATGTATGAGTAAAATCATTAAGAAAACAAAATCTATGAGATTCCAGACTCCGAATGAGACCATAATGCTTGCTAAGAAGAGTCATTTAAAAATGATATTTAAAAACAAAGGATCCTATGATGTAAGAAGAAGAAAGTTAAAACTACACCAGACGATTATGCTTGTTTCATAAACGACTCACAAGAATTGAAATGTTATGTCCACAAACTGAATTATCGCTGAAACAAGCCCATATTGTTCTCGAGATACTGTGAATTAGTCAGAACCCACTCTTTCTAGTAGACCCACCAATGTTGAGGTTCCAAAAGAACTTCCTAAAGTCAGCATGGTTAATACTATGTTTGGAATAAACTTAAACACCCATCTTGGCCTGGTTATTTGATCTTGGTATTCACAAGACCCACACCACAGAGCTATCACTGAGGTTGTGGGGGTTTTAAACATACAATAGCTTATTTTAGGGATGAAATAATTCTATTCCATTTGTAAAAGCTCTGAAGGACTTATTTAACACATTCAATCAAATTCTTGATGAAACATTACATAAGTCCAAAATGTCTTTCATCAAATGGAATAGGTTGTGGAACAACATTGTTTAGAGTCAAAAACATTTGAAGTTAAAATAAATCAAGTTTTGAACGAAAATGAACGACTCTTAGAACAAGTCATTAACAAAGATATTGTGAATGTAATTATGAATTCTTCTACGGATATTGCTTCTGTAAATGTGCATGAATGTGAAAAGTGTCTCAAACTTGAGACTGAGCTTCAAACGGATTTCATTGAAAAAGAGATTTATGATAAACTGTTTAATGGTTTCACCACTCTTGAAAAACTTTGCATCTCTTTAGAAGTTGACTCTCAACTTAATCAGGAAATTTTTCAAAGGGATAATTCTATTTTAAATCAAAGTGCTCTAAGTTTTGATTAATTGTTTGAATTAAATGAATTGAAAGCTCAGTCCCAAGAGAAAGACACGATCATAAAGAAGCTGAAAGAGAGAATTAAATCTCTAAGTGGAAAACTGAATGAGGATAAGATTAAAAAGGACTTAGAAGAGATTGAAACCATAAATGTTGAATTTGATCATAGGGTGACAAAGCTTACTGTTGAGAATGAGCATTTGAAACAGACCTATAAGAAACTTTATGACTCGATTAAACCATCACGTATTCGATCAAAATAACAATGTGATGATTTAATTAATCAAGTCAATCTAAAGTCTGTGGAAATTTTTGATTTAAATGCTAGTCTTTAGGAAAAAGTTTTGGTAATTACAGCTCTCAAGGATGATTTAAAGAAACTTAAAAAGGAAAGTCTAGTTGATAAGACGTTACAAAACACACCCATAGAGTTGATCAGAAATGCAGAAGATTGATGTGGAACCATAACACCTAAATTTTGAATTAACAGACAGCTTACTCTGCTATAAAATTTAAAAAGGCCAACACTCAAGAAGAAGCATACGTCTTCATAGAGGGATCTAGTTTGAACATGTTAAATCAAAATAATCCATTAGATAAATCCTAGAACTGCCTGAGGTATGCTAAACAATTCAGATTACTTACACACATCGTAAAACTTCCCTAAAAAGTATTATCAACATTATGATTGTAAAATAGTGGCTGTGACCCCAAAGAACAAGGACAAAAGAGTTAGATTCACTGAGCCCGTCACATCCTCAAGGAAACACAATCACAAATACAACCTCTACAAATCAAACTAGTTCAACAAAACCTATGTTGTTTTCCCTAACAGAGTTAAAAAAACCGTTCAACTAGTGCTAGCGGATCACAACCTTCAGGCAATACAAAGAAAGATAAGATTCGGCAAACACAAAGTAGTACTCAGAAGAATAAAGTAGAAGCCCACCCTAGGAAAGTTAAATCTAGTTTGAAAAATAAAGATTGTGTTGTTCAACCTAAAAGAACTGCTCATGTGCAACATTCCAAGCTTAATGTGAAATCTGAACTTAAATGTGTTAAGTGTAATGGTTGCATGCTTTCTGATAATCATGATTTATGTGTTCTTGATTTTATCATATTTGAATGCTCATAAAAAATCTAAATCGTTAACAATAGTTCAAAGAAAAAGTTTGGAAACCAACAAGGGGGGGGGACAGGAAAGGTGTTTTTCAAATATTGGATACATCTGAGACCTACTGGTCGAACGACCTTCACTATAGTAAAATGGCTTGTGCCCTTTTAACTAGGATTACTACAACTACTGGAACACCCTTAGGAAACCAACTGCTCTAGAAAAGGAAACACCTAAGCCTGTTGTAACATTGGTTTACTCAAGGAAACCTAGGAAATCTAAAACTAATGTTCCTATTAGCAAATCTAAGGTTCGTAAATCTGTATCTGCTAACAAAAAGGAACCCAGTCCATCTTGGGGATCCATAGTTTCCGATGTTCCATCTTCCTCTCTTGATGAATACAGGTCATCCAAATTGTTCTCTGGTATTTGGACTCCGGCTGCTCCAAGCATATGACCGAAAAGAATCGCTCTCACACCTCATCAATTATCGACAATTAAGTTTTGGGTACAGTCAAATTCGGAAAATGATCAACGGTGCAAAGATATTGGGATTTATGGAGATTATTAATTGGGAATGGTTTAAGATAACAAGGGATATACGTGGAAGGACTTATACATAACTTATTCTCGTTATGGGCAATATTTGAGTCAAACCTTGAAGTTGCTTTTGCAACACGAGACCACCTGCTTCATCTCGTAATTTAGAAGTTGTTGATCTATTGATGGATCTCAGAGGTAACAATCTGTTATACTATATCTCTTGGGAGATATGAAGTCTGATCCTCTCCTATATGTCTCTTGTCAAAGGCCTCAAAGACTAAGTCCTGGCTATGGCACTGACGTCTGTCTTATCTGAACTTTGGTGCAATCAACCATTTAGCTAGACATAGTCTTGTTCGAGGTCTCCCTAAGCTTAAATTTGAAAAGGACCATCTTTGTTCTGCTTGTGCAATGGGTAAAAAGCAGAAGAAATCACCACACCAAATCTAAGACACCAACCAAGAGAAACTTATATCTTTTTTTGCACATATCTTTGTGGACCAATGCTGTCGCAAGTGTTAATGGAAAGAAGTACATCCTCATCATTGTCGATGATTACTCATAATAAACATGGGTTAAGTTCTTAAGGTCAAAAGATTAAGCTCCAGATTTCATAATCAAGTTTCTCAAGATGATCCAAGTACGACTTAAAGTACCTGTCCGAATAATCATAACAGATAATAGAACTGATTTTGTTAATAAAACCTTGCGTGAATATTATGAGAAGGTTTGCATCTCTCATGAAACATATGTTGCTCGCTCTCCACAGCAAAATGGTGTCGTTGAAAGACGAAATCATACCTAATAGAGGCTGCCCGCAACAAATGTTGCTTTGATGAAAAGCTCCGTTATTCTTATGGGCAGAAGCTGTTGCTACCGCATGTTACACCCAAAATCGTTCCATCGTATGTCTTTGTCACGGCAAAACACCATATGAGCTTTTACATGACAAACCTCCCGACTTATCATTTTTCCATGTATTTGGTGCACTTATTGCTATCTGACAAATGATAGTGATAATTTGGGTAAGTTACAACCGAAGGATGATATTGGTATTTTCATTGGTTATGCACCCACTAAGAAAGCATTTCGAATTTACAACCGACGTACCAGAGGAATCATTGAAACAATTCATGTAGACTTTGATGAGCTGACTGCGATGGCTTCTGAACACAGTAGTTCTGAACCCGCACTTCATGAAATGACTCCTGCAATAATCAGTTCAGGACCTCATTGCCAAACCCTCCTCCTTTAATACTGTTTGTACCTACCTTCAAGAACATGATTAGATATATTGTTTTCAAACCGCTGTTTGATGATACACTCACTCCTCCACCAAGTGTTGATCTCCCAGCCCCTGAAGTCATTACTCTAATTGATGAAGTAGTTGCTTCAGTTCTCACTGTATCAACCGGTTCACCTTCCTCAACAACAGTTGACCAAGATGCACCATCACCAAGTAACTCTCAAACAACACCGAAACTTAACTCAGCTGTCATTCCTAAGATGTTAAAGAAGAAATCATGATGATTGAAGTTGCACATATGGTTAAATGATCCGTACTTTGGTATCCCATTCTAGAAATTCTCCATCTGATCAATCTTCATCAACGATTCCTATTCAACAATTATGCATCCTGATCCACCAAAAATTCTAACGATAATAGCAAATGACTAAAGGATCATCCACTTGAAAACATAATCGGTAACTTCTAGCCAGATTTCCACAAAGGCTACAATTACATGATCAAGCTCTTGATCTGTTACTTTAACGATGCTTTCCTCACGCTTTTGAACCCAAGAACATATAAATTGCTTTGACTCATTCCTGCTGGATTCAAACAATTCAATAAGAGATCAATGAGGTTCAAACGCCTTTAAGTAATGAGGAGCTCGTACGTTACTAGCCACAGTAACGGATAAACCACGTAAACAAAAACTATAATCACATAATTCTTTTAAAACAAACACCAACAACCCCACTCACCCGACCACACAAAGATATGGATATTACATTGGAAGTGGATCTACAAAGTAAAGCTAGATAAACTAGAGGTATTCTAAAGGACAAGGCTCGATTAGTGGCTCGTGGTTACCGTCAAGAAGAGGGAATTGATTTTGAAGATTCTTTTGCTCCGGTTGCAAATAAGAGGCTAAAAGATCTTTCTCGCTGTTTGCCGCTCACAAAAACATGTTTCGTCTACCAAATGGATGTCAAGACTGCGTTTCTGAATAGTAATTTACAGGAAGAGGTTTATGTAAGCCAGTCGGACGGTTTTACGGATCCAGATAACCCCAATCACGTGTGCATGCTAAAGAAAGCTCTTTATGGGTTGAAACAAGCTCCACGCGCGTGGTATGACATGTGTACTATCATATCATGATATCCTAAGACATCTCTAAAAGGCTCATGGATTCCTACATGTTTCATCCGTAAGGAAGGCAAAGAATTACTTCGGGTACAAGTATGTGTCGATGATATTATCTTATAACTTGAATCACACTGAACTTTGTGGGATCTATTTGCTAAATCATGTGTTCAAAATTAAGATGTCATGATGGGCAAAATCATCATTTTTTCTTAGGACTGTATATTTTTTCAAAAATCCCAGAGGCATCTTATTAACCCATCAAAAATATGCCCTTGAATCTTTAAAGAAATACGGTTTTAACTCTTGTGACCCAGTGGATACTCCCATAGTGGAGAAATCCAAACTGGATGAGGATAAAGAAGGGAAAGCAGTTGATCTATCACACTATCGTGACATGATTGGCACCCTCCTTTATCTCACAGCTAGTAGACCCGACCTACAATTTTCTATATGCATGTGTGCCCGGTATAAGGCTAGGCCTACCGAAAAGCACTTACATACGGTCAAAAAGATCTTCGATCTAAAAGGATACCGTTTTAATCGGGGGACTATGTTCCGAAGGATTCTTCAATTGCACTAACAGAATTTGCAGATGCGGATCATGCTGATTATCAAGATACATGCCGTAGCACATATGGTAGTATGCAGTTCTTGGGAGATAGACTTGTTAGCTGGTCATCAAAAAAAGCAGAAAAGCGTTGTGATATCCAGTACGAAAGCTGAATATATTGCTATGTTGAGATGTTGTGCTCAAATCCTTTGGATGAGATCACAGCTTATCGACTATGGCCGTGGATTCAAATAAATTCCAATGTACCATGATAACAAAAGCGTTATTGCCTTAAGCTGCAACAATGTTCAACATTCCAGGTCAAAGCATATAGACATCAGATTTCACTTTATCAAGGAGCATGGGTGAGAAATGGGGTGATTTGAACTTTTACTTTGGTCAATACGGAGTCTCACTTGGGCGGACAATCTCACAACAGACCATGGAAGAGAAAAAATTAATTCTTATCAACAACTAGGTAATGCGGAGTATTTACCGCCTGAGACACTCAAACAATTGGGCGAGATGTAAGTTGAATGAAAGTCATGGGTAACTATTCAAATCCTATATCAAATAATAAATATTAAAACCATAAAAACCAAAAGATTTTTCATTTTATTTTAATTTTTTTATAAAAAACCCAAAATATACAAAAATATAAAATTCATAAAAACCGAAAGGAAAAATAAAAAAATGAGAAAATATAAAAGAGGTAATAATGCAGTCATCCTAAAAACGATAACATTTAGGTCTTAGAAATTCATTCAATAATGATACAAGGCTGAAAATGAAGTTTCGAGCAAAATTCCAAATGTTTCCAAAACATGCCAAATAAGCTTATATTATTTCAGAATAGTAACCCGCTTTCATCCAGAGAAGACATGTCGTCAAAAAGACAGTTGTCCTTAACAACGGTAAATTTATTCTTAGGCATGGTCACTTAATGACCAGCAAAGGCTTTTGATTACTTTGCATCAACAACCCATTGCTTCCTATATACAAATTAATGTAACGTGTCAGTGGCATTTTCTTGTGAAAAAAATAGAAATCTTATATAAATACGGTGTTTGTTTTTTCACAATAAAAACATTGGCTTCAACTGAAAATGCTTTTTCTAAACATATGACTTCTCAAACAAGCGACCACAACTTTTAAATAAAAAAAAAACGGGTCATTGTTTTTGAGGGGGCGAAAATGTCAAAAATTCTACGTTAGAAATGTCAAGTGTTTAAAAGGAAAAAGGTTTTTAAATCAATAACGGACCATCAGCTTATTAGAAAGTTAATTAAGTTTTAGCTTACGTGTGCCTTATTTGTTTACTTGTTTAACCTTTATAGGGAATATTTTGTCAACATTAAGTCTATAGGTATGATAGTTTAAACATTAGGGACTAATTTTGCTATTTGTTTAACTTGTACATGCCTTATAAAACTTACACATGCAAAATAAAAGGGTATTGAAACTTGAGGAGCCAAATGTGTTAAAAATAAAAAAATGTATTTATTACACCACACGAACCCCCCCCCCCCCCCGTCTCCTTTTTTACATAATCAAAACACACACTCAAAACACAACACACACAACACACTTCTAAAATAACGTCATTCCTCCAATCCATCACATCAAGCATTTTTCAAACCAAAGGTATAACTAATAAATTGTTCTTCCCGCTCCAAACCACTCATATCTCAAACGAATTACGTTTTCATTCGGTTTTGATCTTGATAAACCCTAACGGTCAAATTAGGGTTCATCAAAATCGAAAATGGATAAAAACCTAAATTGAATGAGGGTTTTTTGCTTACTTTGGAGTGTAGAACACCCATTTAAAGCAGTTTTGAATTTGGTTTTGATATGATTTGATCTTGCGGATGATAAGTGCGAAAATTAGGTTTTTTGGAAGTGTGTAAAAAGTTATAAGGGTTTGTGTCTAGACTATATACCCAAACGTATTGAATTGGATTTAAATTTTTAATTCCACCATTACTTGTAATATGTGCGTTAATGGTTAAATTATGCTCGTCATTGATCTTTCTTGTTGTTACTTGACTTAAAAGTGGTTATCCTCGTGCCTAAACGTTAACATTATCATATGAATGCTAATGGGTCAAATGTGATTGCCTAAAAATGACTTGTTTGTGAAAATGATAAAAGTGTATCGAACAACTCTAGTGTGAAGGTATCGAACAACTCTAGGTATAAGGTATCGAACAACCTTAGGGATAGAAGGTATCGAATGACCTAGTTGAAGGTATCGAACAACTTTGGTATAGTATAAACAACCTTAAGAAATAATGTATCTAACAACTCTAGTGTGAAGGTATCGAACAACTCTAACGTTATAAGGTATCAAACAACTTTAATGATAGAAGGTATCGAACAACTCTAATGTGAAGGTATCGAACAACTCTGGGTATAAGGTATCGAACAACCTTAGGAATAGAAGGTATCGAAAAACTCTAGTGTGAAGGTATCAAACAACTCTAACGTTATAAAGTATCAAACAACTTTAATGATAGAAGGTATCGAACAACTCTATGTTAGAAGGTATCGAACAACTCTAGTCTTAGAAGGTATCAAACAACTTTGGGTATAAGGTATCGAACAACATTAATGATAGAAGGTATCGAACAACTCTAGGTTAGAAGGTATCGAACAACTCTAGTCCTAGAAGGTATCAAACAACTTTGTCATTAGAAGGTACCGAACAACTCTATAGTTAGAAGATACCAAACAACTATGTTGTTATTAAGGAATCGATAGACCCAAAACACTTAAGATTAAATTTCCTATTAAACAGACAATTTAGAAACTTAATTAGAGATTTAATTAAAATTGGTTAATTATACTTGCTCTAAACAAGTTAAGTTGGTTTACGTTGTCATTTTTAATGGATAGATCTTAATAAGTGCAAAAAGTCTTAAAAGTTCCTAAATCACACAAGAAACGTTCACATCATGATTCATCCTGACGTATTCACTCAATAGGTCTATATAGTTCGTAATTGTATTAAAATTGAATTGTACAAAAACGTTATTGATCCTATTCCTTAGCAGAATCATGACACTACTAAAGCACAGCAAAAGGCATTGGATGATGCTCTTGTAGCACCTGAAAACCGTCTCATAATCAAGAAATGCAATCAACGTCTAAGATCAACGCTCAAATCCAATGAACCAACTATTCAAGTGGTACTAGACGCATTAAAGCTCACTCCCTTCTACAATGCATTTGAAGTCTCTGCTGATGTTCCTGAAATTTACATGCAAGAGTTTTGGGCTACTGTCACTAAACATCACTACTCACTCCGGTTCAAGCTGAATGGTAAAAGCCATACTGTTAATGTTGACAACTTCAGAGATATGCTCAAAATCTGCCATAAACTCCCAGGCCAGAAATTTGAAGAACCTCCATTTGAAGAGGAGATCCTCCCTCTCATAAGAGATCTTGGACATACTGGTGACATAAAGGTCTTATCTGATGTCAACATTAATCACATGCATCAACCATGGAGATCACTTGCTGCTATTATCAACAAATGTTTAAGTGGGAAAACTACTGGATTGGAAAGACTTCGCTTGTCACGTGCTCAACTCCTATGGGGCATGTATTATAACAAGCATATTGACTATGTCTACTTACTCTGGGAGGATTTCATGTTTCAAGTGGAAAACAAAGACTCAAAGAAGAACAATGATATGTTCTATCCACGTTTCACCAAAGTTATTGTCGACTACTTCATGGCAAAGGATCCATCAATATCAAGGAGAAACAAGATGTTTTAGCACACTGCCAGGGATGACTCCATGTTTACAACAATAAGGGTTATCTCCAAACATCAAGAAACATAAATATACGGTGCCAATCTCCCTCAGCACTTAACAAACCAAGCCATGTTTGGAGTCTGAAAGTCTAACAAGACTTAATCATGCCTTATGCTACTTGTTTGGAAAAAAAGACTCCAAAACCCAAAAAGAAGAAATTATTGATATCTGATCATCTCACTAAGGCGAAGCCCTGCTTCAAGCTTCAAAAGGTAAAAGACTTAAGACTTCATCAAAGGCGGCTCAATCTACTAAGGAAAATCAATCTGCTAGAAAGTCTAAAGAAAAAGGTTTAACAGTGTTATCTGAAGTTGCTTTGACTGAAGATGAACAAATGAAGCTGGCCACCAAAAGAAGCCAGATTCAAACTCACAACTCACATGCAAGTGGCTCAGGTGATGGAGTTGACACACTGTCAAAGGTTCCTGATGAGCAACCACAGAAGAAGTCTGGTACAGATGAAGGAGCTGGTGACAAACCAGACATTCCCGATGTACCTGAATATAACTCGGATAGTGAGGAAGAGTCTTGGACTTTTAGTGACGGTGATGATGATGATGATGTTAATGAAGAGTCAGAAGAGTCAGATGCACATGATGAAAGTGATGAAAATGAATCAGATGATGAAGGTGATGATTTTGTTCACCCAAACTTGTCAACTTACACGCCAGATGATCAAGACAAAGAAGAAAAGGTGGAAGATGAAGAGAAAACAGATGATGTTGAATGAGATAATCCTGATCAGAGAGTACACACACCACCTGATTATCAACTCTCTGAGGAAAGTGAAAAACAAGAGGACAATGATGTGGATGGTGGAGAAGAATATGGTGATGAAGAGATGCTCTATGGAGATTTGAATCTCAACCATGAAAGGATAGATGCTGGGATGACTGAAGCTCTGAAACCAAAGACACGGAAGACGCTAATGTGAATCTAACTGCTGTCACTCATGTAGTCTAACAGCAAAGCTGATAAGATCGTTTATAGCTCAAGATTGATTAGATCTTATATATCTAGGATGAATAATAACAATGATTGATAACACGCAGCAGAATAATAAAAAACACAATCAAAAGTTATCATAAGGTTTTCTTTATTGAACGTTTCCCTATTACCCCAACTATAATTATGGGGCTACACCAACTAACTATGTGTTACTAATCGACCTCATCAGTCGACTTTGCTATCTAACTATCTAGACTCTCATTGGAAGAGCTCTAGTTTTCTATGGATGGATCTACTAAACCTATGTCTATGATCTCTTTATATAGGGAGAGATCAAGACTTACAAAGAAAACTAATTCCAGTCAACAATTATATTAAATACTTAGTCATGTATTTTAATATGGTTGACAAAATAATTAGGAAACTAAATCAGCATATCTTCAAGTTTGTAATTAATCTTTAATCACCATTAATCGTTGTTGAACGCTTGAATGAGATCTTCAATCACATTAACATTGTTTTAAATGATAAGATAACTACTGTTTGACTCAGTCTTCTAGAATCCCATAATCTGAATTAGTCCTTCTTTGTTTCATTCTTTTGTTTCTTTTGTCTCATCATAATCTGTAAATTCCTAACAATCTTTCCCCTATTTTGATGAGACAAAACAAACACATACTTGCACCACATCCCCTTAAGTTGAGATCATGGATCTCCCTGAATGAAACAAAATCTTCAATGCTTCCCCTTGACTTAAGATAAGAATTAGAATCCTTAACATGTCACCACACATAATAAGCTGCAAATCATATCTCTGTAGTCTTCTTCCCCTTTTTGTAATCGTCCAATAGGGGTCTTCTGTAGAAATGCAACTTGTAAACACTTCCCCTCAAGTGGTGCATGTAGATGGTTTAATACAAATTAAATCAATAAAGCTTCCCCTGAAACCAATATGTTTACCATCTCTTGAATCTCGAACTCTGTAAGCTCTATGTAGTGATTACTGATGAAGAAAACTGAGTATAACAAATTTGATGAAGAAGTTGAATCTCCCAAACTTGTGTCTTATGTCTTGCACTATCCACGTCACATCGAACTTATAAATAAATCTGTGAAATATAAGTAGGCCGCAACCTCTTGACAAAATCCTCATCTTCTATGGGACACATACTAAGTGATAGCAAATGTGAGTATTCAGCACCTATAAGAAAAATCACACACCTTTGCTAGATTTTGACAAGCCTTCGTCAACACCATTTAAGCACGAACAAGTTATCTTAAAACAATACATTTGAGATATGATAAAACACAAACCAGTGAAACTCAACTACAACATCAAATATGTAATAATCAATCATCTTCGTAATCACATCTTTAATAAATCTCCAAAAATACGAGCCATAAATCAATAAAATAAACCCTTGTTTTTTTTTTTTATGTTTAACAAACAGTTCTATCCGAGACCCAAAACCATGAGTCACCTGATAACTAATAAAGCTAGCGTACAAACTAGTTCTATGGACGGATAGAACTAACGGTACAAACTCATTTCTACGTACGATAAGCAGTACAAATATTTTTTCTTGGACAACAAGGCAATATAAGTCGACAATACTAAAAAACATCCAACATACTAGCCTTATTGCTCGATAACAGTTTTAATCCATCAAGCCCAAGCAGAAGTAGTCTTCACAGAAACAGCATGTCTACGAACAATAACCTACATTTAGCCCAACAGTAGTAATAAACTGTGTTTCATCATGTGAGTAGTACAATCTCTCAATCCATGATGTACAATTAAAGCAAACACGTTTTCTTTTCCTGCTGTTGACTCCATCGAACCAAGAATTTATAAACAGTTCATTCTTACGTGATGTGCAATAAATGCTGCTGTTGACTTTCAAATATTTTTCACCAAGCAGTACCATTGTCTCTTTGAACACGTGCTACAGGAACCCGAATACCAAAACCTTGATATTATTATTTTCTTTTGTGTCGGCTGTGTCTTTTTAAGATAATTATCCACGTCCGAACTGATGTTTATTAAATTAATCCTCCCATACCAGGATTAATTCAAAACAACGACAAGTGAATAATTGCGCACAACACCAAATCAGAGACACGAACCAGTACCTTGTTAAATCCTAGATATCGAGCAACCTGCTCTGATACCAACTGTTAAGATCTTTAGCCCATCTATCATACTCCTCCTTCTTCAGAATTGGGAAACCTAATTGTAGGCTTCATAGATCGTTTTGCCCATCTAGGATATCATAACATTCATCACGCAGCGGAATAACAATTAAAACAAAAAGTATGAACAAGGTTTTTTATATCATAAACTATATATCTATTCGACTTTAATCAGTCCGACTATGAACTAATATCATAAACTAACTAAGCAAAACTATTAGACTCTCATTGAGAGATCGTAACATGATGTATTATAAAACTATTCACCCAAATACCCCTTAAATATACGAGGATATTAAGGCTAACAAAGGAATCTAATTAATATATTTATGGAACTAATTAAAAACTAATTAAACCTCCTTTATCTTGATATTCTTTGACTTTTCAATGCCTAACATCATGGAAATCTTCAGCTTTTAATTCTTCCATATGTATAATACCAAATGTCATATTAATCCCTTGTTTTTCATTCGTCTTCATTTATGCATATGTAATTTTGTATCTCAAATCTGAGATCCAAACAATCTCCCTATTTGATATTTACCAAAATAATCTTCATGAATGAAAAAACTCAAAGCGTCCCTTGAAAAAAGATCTCTTTGTACATGGTCATCACTTTAAAATAAGCTGCAACCAAATAGTCTTCTTCCGCCTTTTTTATAATCATTAAATAGGGTACATATCTGTAGATTTTAAGGCCAAACTGTGAACACTTCCCCTTAAGTGGTACATGTAGATGGTTAAACATGTTAACAATAAGCTTCCCCTTAACATGTTTACCATCTCTTGAATCATGGACTTAGTAGGCTCCAAGCACAGAATTATCATGATGAATGAAAATGAATAATAAGATTTGTTGAAGAAGTTTAATCTTCCTAAACTTGTTTTCTTATATCTTGTTTATCCACATGATGTCGAGTCTCATACCTACTATGTATAAGTAGACCTATGTCTCTTGACAAAATCCTCATTCCTCTATTAAATGAGACACTAAGCACAATAACGTAACTCCTTAAAGTGATAGCAAATATACATAGTAAGCATCATAAGGTAGATCGTACACCTTTGCTAGATTCATCAAGTCTTCGTCACCGCCTTATAATCAAGAACAAGTTATCTTAAAGGTGACCACTCCTTTAAGATATGATAAGAACACAAAACCAGGGAAAAACAACAAACATCATCAAATAAGTAATATACCAAATGTCTTTCTGTCTAAAAATCCCAAAACGAGCCATATAACATCATCAATCGTTCAAGATCCAAACGTGTCCGTGTTTAGGTTTCTTCTTCATTCTTCTACCGTAAAACCTTGAATCCTAGATCCTAGATCGAGAGTCACATGGCTCTGATACCAATTGATAAGATCGTTTATAGCTCAAGATTGATTAGATCTTATATATCTAGGATGAACAATAACAATGATTGATAACACGCAGCGGAATAATAAAGAACACAATCAAAGTTATCACAAGGTTTTCTTTATTGAACGTTTCCCTATTACCCCAACTATAATTTGGGGCTACACCAACTAACTATGGTGTACTATTCGACTCTCATCAGTCGACTTGCTATCTAACTATCTAGACTCTCATTGGGAGAGCTCTAGTTTTCTATGGATGGATTTTTCTAAATGCATGGACCTCCTTTTATAGCATAAGGAGTCCTAAGCTTACAAAGAAACTAATTAATATATTAATGAGAGAATCAAATAATTATCTTCTCATTAATCTTCATTTTTATCTTATTTTGACCAAATCTTTATTTTCTTCTACATTTTGTAGAACTTCATGATGACAATTTTGGTCATTCTTGTTTCCATCTTGTTTCATTCTTTTATTCACTTTGTCTCATTAAATCAAGAATCCTAACAATCTTCCCCTATTTGATGATGACAAAACAAACAAAGTCTCGTACGAACTTCATCATAAAGCCAAAGCTTCCCCTGAAGTTGAGATGTAATCATCTCCCTGAATGAAACAAAATCTTCAATGCTTCCCCTTGACTTAAGATAAAAATTTGAATCATTGAACATGTCACCACACATAATAAGCTGCAAATCAATAAACCTGATGAGTAATCTTCTTCCCCTTTTTGTAATCATCAAATAGGGGTTGTGCATGTAGATGGTTAAACATTTAAACAATAAGCTTCTCCTGAAACCAATATGTTTACCATCTCTTAAATCCCGAACTATGTAGGCTCTATGTAGTGATCACTGATGAAGAAAATAAAGTATAACGAATTTGATGAAGAAGTTGAATCTTCCAAACTTGTGCCTTATATCTTGTACTATCCACGACATTGAACTCATACTCCTAATGTATAAGGAGACCGCAACTCCTCTTTGACAAATTCTCAATTTTTTATGATGTAGACACGAGCACAATAACGTAACCTCCTTCAAGTGATAGCAATGTGAGCATAGCAGTAAGCACCCGAAGTTTATATTCACAACCCTTTGCGAGTTTTTTGTCAAGTCTTTGTCACCGTACAAACCAAACAAGTTATCTTCAAAGTGTAACACCCAGTTTGAGATATGATAAGACACGCACCTGTAAAACTCAACTACAACATCAAATAAGCAATAATCAATCGTCTTTGTAATCACGTCTTCAAATAAATCTAAAATGAGCCATAAATAATTAAGAATAAACTGTTGTGAAAAACAGTTCCATCCGAGATCCAAACGCGTCTGTTGTCCCATATTAGACATAGCTAGTAGTATAAACAATAAGCCCGAGCAGTATTAACCTCACTGCTTTTTAACGCTATAGCAGATTACACCATCCAGAAAAAACCTAAACATAGTAATACTCAAAATGCAGTTTTAATTATTGTTTGCCAGAGTATTAAGTATCAGCGCACTCAGTACTAACTTTCAATTGATGCATACCCTTGCCAATATCAGCCTTGAGTTATATTCGAACCAAAAATAAGCTAGTGGCAGTTTTAGACTTATTAGAAATTAAGTAACTTCAGTCACTCTTGGTAAAAAATCGCATTAAGGCTCACTCATTTATGATCATTAACACAGTAGATGCATTAAGATCCACAGTACAACCATTAAAATTAAAGGCAGATTAAGTTACTTTGCATATATTTGTACAGTTTTAACATGGAAAGGCATCATTAATTTTGCTTGTTTCTAATGTTAGCACGAAGGGTACGCCACACATGTGATTAGCACATGATAGCACAGTTTTGCTCTTCTCCCAAAACCAACAACCTTCGTACTATTATCATTATATATATGCAATTTATACCATCAATTCCTGCTGCTAATGACACACCAGTAACCTCTCCATTCACACAAACTTACAAACATGAACAAATAGTATATTCTCACGTGCTTTATCGAACGACTCTGGCAGTATTAAAATCTAACTAGCAGTATTAATCTTCTCCTTTGGCAGCACTAATAAGGATCGAGAAGTACTAAATGAATAACACTAGCGGTACAAACCATCCAAAAACCAATCAGCAACACTTTTTCTGTTAGAAAGCTGTTACTAAACTGTCACTGACCTGTCTGTCACAATGCTGATGTCTCCTTCCTCCCATGTTATTAGTGACACTTTATCTGTTACTGAGTCGTTGCTGATGTGTCACTAATCCTATCAATAGACTTACTGAACACAAAAGCATCAATGAAACCAAGCAGATCTCTCACCAGTAACAAGCAACAATCTGGGCATCGAGTTAGGGTTTTAAACAAACCCTAGTGGTTTGTCATCAGATCCAACAACCTGCTACTTCTTTGTTTCTTAAAGCCTGCTATCATTCGTCTTTGTTGCTACTGTAAATATAAGCAAATCCAAACACGGGCCAATGATTTAAACAGTAGCAACCATGATTTCAGTACCAGCAGATCATACATCAAAATCATCATGCGTTCACAATTAAATAAACTCATACCAATAGACCTTACAGCAGCCTCTTGCAAATCTTTTTGAAGCCCTAGATAAATTAGGTTTTGTTCATACCTGTACCATCAGATCCTGATCAAACCACCTGCTGTTGTACCTTCTTCAATCAATGAACCGAACATAGTATCTTCTTTTTGCATAGCATTTTAGTGTTTGTTGGGAACCTTAAAATTTCTAAAAATCTGCTGCTGCCAAACATCATAAATACCAAAACCAGAAGATAAAACACGTATAAAACCCTGAACAATCCTAGATATTAGGAGCAACCCGCTCTGATACCAATTGTGGAGAATCAATTAGCCCATCTAGGATATAATAAGATTGAATAACATAATATGCAGCGGAATAAATAAGAACATCAATGTTACTTCAAGGTTTTCTTTATTCACTATATCCCCAAGATCAAATGATCCTTGGAGCTATATTAACTAATACATAGATGTCTATAATACATCTATTACTATCTACTAACTATTAGACTCTCATTGGAGAGATCTAACTATGATGGATATTCTTTTCTAAATGCCTGAACCTCCTTTTATAGCATAAGGAGTCTTAGGCTTACAAGGAAACTAATTAATATATTAATGAGAGAATCAATTAATTATCTTCTCATTAATATTCATTCTTATCTTATTTTGACCAAATCTTTATTATCTTCTACATCTTGTAGAACTTCATGATGACAATTTTGGTCCTTCTTGTTTCCATCTTGTTTCATTCTTTTATTCACTTTGTCTGATCAAATCAAGAATCCCAACAATCTTCCCTTATTTGATGATGACAAAACAAACAAAGTCTCATACGAACTTCATCATAAAGCCAAAGCTTCCCCTGAAGTTAAGATGTAATCATCTCCCTGAATGAAACAAAATCATCAATGCTTCCCCTTGACTTAAGATAAGAATTAGAATCCTTGACATGTCACCACACATAATAAGCTGCAAATCAATAAACCTGTAATCTTAATACTACTCGTTTAGCCCAAGATTGATTAGATCTTATATATCTAGGATGAACAATAACAATGATTGATAATACGCAACGGAATAATAAAGAACACAATCAAAGTTATCACAAGGTTTTCTTTATTGAACGTTTCCCTATTACCCCAACTATAATTTGGGGCTACACCAACTAACTATGGTGTACTATTCGACTCTCATCAGTCAACTTGCTATCTAACTATCTAGACTTACATTGGGAGACCTCTAGTTTTCTATGGATGGATTTTTCTAAATGCATGGACCTCCTTTTATAGCATAAGGAGTCCTAGGCTTATAAGGAAACTAATTAATATATTTATGAGAGAATTAATTAATTATCTTCTCATTAATATTCATTCTTATCTTATTTTGACCAAATCTTTATTTTCTTCTACATTTTATAGAACTTCATGATGACAATTTTGGTCCTTCTTGTTTCCATCTTGTTTCATTCTTTTATTCACTTTGTTTCATCAAATCAAGAATCCCAACAATCTTCCCCTATTTGATGATGACAAAACAAACAAAGTCTCGTACAAACTTCATCATAAAGCCAAAGCTTCCCCTGAAGTTGAGATGTAATCATCTCCCTGAATAAAACAAAATCAAGATCTCCTTGAACATGCCACCATACATAAATAAGCTACAAATCATATTTCTTGTAGTCTTCTTCCCTTTTTTGTAATCATCCAATAAGGGTCTTCTGTAGATATGCAACTTGGATCATAACAGCTACAAACCATATACCACAACTTACTAATCCAGCCTTCCAATACTCAAAATACCCGCCATGAAGCATAATACGAAAAATGACTTTGAGCAGTAGAAATATAAACTATCAGTAGTAATAATGACTAGCAGTAGTAACGAAACACTTCACTTCAAGTGGTGAATTTGATGAAGAAGTTGAATCTCCCAAACTTGTGTCTTATGTCTTGCACTATCCACGTGACGTCGAACTTATAAATAAATCTGTGAAATATAAGTAGACCGCAACCTCTTGACAAAAATCCTCATCTTCTATGAGACACATACTAAGTGATAGCAAATGTGAGCTTTGAGCACCATAAGAAAAATCACACACCTTTTCTAGATTCTGACAAGTCTTTGTCACACCATTTAAACACGAACAAGTTATCTTTATAGTCATAGCCTGCAAAACTATACTTTAAGATATGATAAGACACGCACCTATGAAACCCAACTACAACATCAAACAAGTGATAATCAATCATCTTCGTAATCACATCTTCAATAAATCTCCAAAAACGAGCCATAAAATCAATAATAAGAAACTGTTGTGAAAAATAGTTCCATCCGAGATCCAAATCCATCTGTTGTCCAACATCGGACAAAGCTAACAACATTAACTCACAAACCTGGCAGCACTAATAACCAACGAACAGTACTAACCAAATTTGAACTGGCAGCATAAACTCGCAAATACTACTAGCAGCACTAAGTTAATAAGAACCACGCTAGCAGTACTAATCCATCCAGAAACCAACAGTAATACCTGCTTTCACACCTAGCAGTACTAACGCATATACACTTAGCAGCATAAACTTATCTTTGAACTTTAGTACTGTCAGCTTTAATTTTTTATGAGCAGCACTAACATGAACCATCCAAAGATATATAACAGCATTAATAATTTGTTGGCAGTATTAAGTGTATCTTTGAATATATAGCAGCATTAATATACCTTTGACCAATCCAGCAGCACAAAGAAACTTTATATGGAGTAACATAAAATCCCTAAAAATCAGGGATTTATAAATTATATCAAATCTTGTTCCCATAATTACGTATCATATCACAACTGCTTCCATATTTCACGTAGTCAAACACGTTTCCTTCTTTTCTTTATCTATGCTTCCATAAACAAATCTGCTAATAACCATGTCCTTCAATAGACGCAATCACATCCATATTTAATAGCAGCAAACAATCACGAAGCATCCTTGATATTATATCAACAGCGGCACTAAAAATAACGTTGGCAGTACTAACTTTTAAGAGCAGTACTAACCTATCAATAGACTTACTAAAACACAAAAGCATCAACGAAACCAAGCAGATCTCTCACCAGTAACAAGCAACAATCTGGGCATCGAGTTAGGGTTTTAAACAAACCCTAGTTGTTTGTCATCAGATCCAACAACCTGCTGCTTCTTTGTTTCTTAAAGCCTGCTATCATTCGTCTTTGTTGCTGATGTACCATCAGATCCAAAACTTTTTGACCATATTAGGGTTTAATGAAAAACCTTAGTTTTTACCATCTCGATAATAATCATAATCGACTCCTTTTTTTTAAGTATAAAGACAACACTTTTAAAGTGTCGCAAAAACTCTAAAATCACCAAAATCAGCCAATACACCAAAAAGGAAAATCGTACCTTCTTTTTCCTTCATAGCACGGCATCAACAAACCTTGTAGATCCTAGATCAAGAGCCACGAGGCTCTGATACCAATTGATAAGATCATTTACGGCTCAAGATTGATTAGATCTTATATATCTAGGATGAATAATAACAATGATTGATAACACGCAGCGGAATAATAAAGAACACAATCAAAGTTATCACAAGGTTTTCTTTATTGAACGTTTCCCTATTACCCCAACTATAATTTGGGGCTACACCAACTAACTATGGTGTACTATTCGACTCTCATCAGTCGACTTGCTATCTAACTATCTAGACTCTCGTTGGGAGAGCTCTAGTTTTCTATGAATGGATACCTTTTTCTAAATGCCTGGACCTCCTTTTATAGCATAAGGAGTCCTAGGCTTACAAGGAAACTAATTAATATATTAATGAGAGAATCAATTAATTATCTTCTCATTAATATTCATTCTTATCTTATTTTGACCAAATCTTTATTTTCTTCTACATCTTGTAGAACTTCATGATGACAATTTTGGTCCTTCTTGTTTCCATCTTGTTTCATTCTTTTATTCACTTTGTCTCATCAAATCAAGAATCCCAACAGATATGCACAAAGTTTCATGAGTTTCATCAGCAGGGTTTTTTGACAGGGCAGACTCAAAATAAGAGCATATTTGGTCCTACGTAGAACATGTTGATGTGATAAAAACACGAATGTTACCAGCGAGTGATGTTTTGTCATCAATCTCAAGTCTTAATTCCTGTAGCAAGATAACACACGTCATATTAGATTCTGAACTCTAAAGGATTCATAGTAAGAAAACCTTTGGATTACAGCAAAAAAGAGCAATAACAAATAGAATATTGGTTACAGAAGCCATCTTTTTATAGCTTTATACTGCTCATTCAACATGTAACGGCGTTGTTCAGTGCTTATTTTCTCTTCAGTAGCTTTTGCTATGGTTTCCTACATGCAAACCAAGAACGAATACCATCACGAACTAAATAGATTAATTTGAATTTTTACTGTTAGCGTTATTTTGAACCCAATACCTCTTTAAACTAAAAATCAAAATTTCATTATTCATTATAATAAGTACCTATAAAAATATTGCCATGACCTTTCTCTTAGACATTTCACCAAACATGTTCCAGTCGACCTTCAAATCACATGCCTAGTAAACATGTAACAAATGAGCAATAATAATCAAATCTATATAAACCATATGTATAATAAATTTATTAATACAAAACATATTAATTAATCAAATTAGGTTTTTAGATTTCATATTTATACATGATCACGAATCATAGCAACCTATCATTAATTTAATCAAATAATCAAACACACATCATCAAAATAATCATTGCAACAAATTGGTATTTTATAAATTCGTAAATAATTATAAGAACACTAAATTCAATGAAAAAAGATAAAAGACCATAATTCCCAAACCTGATGTTGAGGTCTATCTAATTTTGATGAAATTAGGATTTGTCTATGTGGGATTATAAACATAAGAGGTGATCTATAAACATATAATCGAGTTATTGTTTTAGGTTAATCATTGATTTTGGTGAT